>UNPT01000010.1:0-303400 GCA_900536445.1 Hymenoscyphus occultus
TTGTTGTATTAGAGGAGGGGGCCCGCCGGTTGTATAGGCGAGCTGGAAGTCGAGACAAAGAGAGCCAATCTAGGTACAGAGAGCTCGCAAGGAGGGGAGAATATCCGCTGGAGCGCTGTCGAGAGCTATACTAAGGTAGGTATCGACTGCCTCTGCAGTCCCTCCAAAGAATAGCTGTCCGACTTTGCTTCTCTCAAGCACTTTAGAGGTGCCGGAGACGAACTGAGCCTGAATATTAGGTAAAGGGGGGTGGGAGAAGGGGGGGCGCCACGGGAGTACATGCCCTCGAAAGGAAATACAAGTTTTAGTCAATGAAAGAAGTAATCAGATCGTTTAGAACAAAAAATCTAATTCGAGAAAAAAGGTGGTAAGTGCGATGGTTATAGTTATAAGGGGTACGAAGTTTTATTGGAGCTAGATAGCGTTCGTTTGAAGGTGATCGTAAATGTACTAAATATATATGGTGGTGGTTTTAATTACTTATTTACGCGTCTTGTTTAGCTATCTACCTACCCAGGCAGGGGGAGTAGGGAAAGGGTGAGAGGGGGGATATGAGGATAGGGGTATGATAGAAGAGACTTATAGGATAGGATAGTGGGGAAGTGTTTATAAGGAGGAGGGATAGGGCGAAACGAGTAAGTACTTACAGGTAGTTTACAGAGATAAAGGGAGGGTAGGCGAAGGCGATGTAATATAGAGAGATAGCTTGAGGAATGCTTGGGTGGCTTGAATTCTCGTGGAAATTTTGTAGGAGTTGGGTATCTTGGTTTTTAAGCTATGAGGAAAAATATAGTCGCTTAGTTGAGGAGGAGGATGAAGTATAATCATTGTATTCCTACGATCCCAATATTTTTGTGCTCGAATTGTTCACTGTTTGGCATAAAGTAACAATGTCTGTCCCCGAATTCTCAGAGGGTCTAGTTGTGGAAAGGAATGATAGAGCGTTTTCTAACTAGGATCTACTGAGTCGAGTTACCCAACCTCTGAACCCAATATAATATCCGCAATATCCAAGTCACATCAAGAATTCCTACCCACTCCAAGACCTCATCACGTACTCCATGATTGCAGCATTTTGCAGGACAATTGCTTCAGAAAATAATGATTATATATTAAAAATACTTGCTACTTAATAATTGTCTTTCCAAGACGTAGTGACCGAGCATCAAGGACCACATCACATGGAGTAACCCGCAAACGGACCGCCAATAGACATGACCCCCTTCAGTTCGGCAAGAGGTATGCTGAGTGGCAATCAAGCGATTGGTCCCCCAAAGTTTGGCTTTGGTGCGTTTCCCCATGGCCAGGCGGGTGGTGGACCTTGTGGCGGGCCTTGTGGTGGACCTTGTGGTGCTTTGCTTGGGTCATCTATAAGAAATGATGGTATTAGCTCTCATATTCATATTCAGATTTATGTGTCATGATGGAGGGATCTCTCACACCACTGAGCTCCTGGAGGCTTTGGTGGCCACTCTCCAGATGGTCTTTGAGGGAAGTCAGGGAACGCGCCGGTTGGCTTTGCTGGCCACTCTCCGGGTGGTTTTTGAGGGAAGTCAGGGAAAGCTCCGGTTGGCTTTGCTGGCCACTCTCCGGTTGGTCCATGAGGGAAGTCAGGGAACGCGCCGGTTGGCTTTGCTGGCCACTCTCCGGTTGGCTTTTGAGGAAAGCCAGGGAATGCCCCAGTTGGGTGTGGAGGGAAGTTGGGGGATGCACCGGTTGGTTGTGGAGGGAAGGCTCCTGGCAATCCCATCTTTGCTGGGTAGATTGCTGGTGGTGCGGTGCCTTGTGGGTGTACGGAGGTGCACTTGGATTTAGGGGGGAATCTCTTTTCGACGTTGTCAACAGGCGCGGCGATGACGCTACAAAGTGGTGTTAGTTGTCTTTTCCCTTCGATGAAGAGATGGGATGAATGAACTGTACGTACGTGGTTGCCAAAGCGGCGATGGCGATAAGGGTTGGAAATTGCATTTTATCGGTTAAAATGTACAAGTAGAATTAATATATTAAATGAATGTCGTTTATTAGGGTTAAGGGAGTGTCCAGTGAGAGCTGTGGCAAAGGAAAACATTGAAGGGAATCTTCAGCAGATATATACTCCTCCACCAGATTGTAAAGTCAGACGTTGTACGCCAAGTAACAACGGTCAGGAGGCTCTCGATGACATCGGGTACCTATGGGCGATCCTCGGAACCCTCCAAGAGTATGGACCATGGTAAGCTTAAATTAAAGATTCTAGGTACAAAAGCTTACTTTCTTCTAGAAGCAGAGGATTCAAGCCTTATTTCGCGATTTTAATCAGATGTGCGGCAGATCACCCGTTTGAGTTCGATGTTCTTTACCCCAGAAAACTCTCTGCTGTTGGGGCTTTGCCAACGCATTACTTTTGCCCCTTGATTTGGCACTGGCTGCATACAATGGATGGAATTAATTAATCTCAACGAGTTTTTCATAATGCTGTGAAATCTTCCTTTAATGAAGGTATGGATTGCTAAGCACGAAGCACCGAGCCCAAGCAAGGCGCAAACCTTCACCCCCTCGTTAAAACTCTCGCTTACGGGATGGAAGTTGCCGAATTTCCATAACACCGATATGAGCAACAAGAAAGAAACTCCAACTCCTATTCGGACAGGTAAACCCCCAAGAGACCGAAAATGAGAGGTCAAATACAGTAATCACATTTTTGTCGGGCAGAGTTATGAGGCCCCTGCACATTATACCTACGAAGTACAGTGGTAATTCGTCTGGACAGTCTCTAAGGAGGAGGCTAGGGTGTGAGTGTGGAGTACGAAACGGTGTGAACTGGAAGCTCCTACCCACTACTCCATGCTTCTACTTCTAGAAGACCCTCTTTTGATGCGTAGAAGACCGTGATAAGCGGTAGCTCGTAGGGAATTGTTCTCTACTCCGTAAATGGCCCAACAAGGAGTCTTGCAAACTTTGGCTATTCTTAGTGCTATCCACCTTCTGACCTCCTCCTTAGAGTCAGATTACCCCCGTAGGCCATCCATACACCTACTTCGAAGTACGAAGTAAGTAGTCGCGCCATTATTTACCTTCGGACCTTTACTCGTAGGGGTTCAGGCATATAAAGACCCCGGTTTCTCCCCCTGTTCAGATTTGTCGCTCTCGCGGAATCAACCGCACACCCCTTCAACCCCGCATCTTCGCACTCGTACGCATAGGTGCTTTGAAGTACTTCTATTTTCAAGATTTTACGACTTAAATAGCCTGCTTGTAGGGAATAACACGACTTTACTGTCATCATCCCTGTCCCTGTTATACGCTACTTTCTAAAGGAAAAGCTAGTACCGCCTCTGTACCTACTCGTACTACTCTATAGTCTATAGAATAGCGTAAGTAGAAGAGGAATTATAAGGCTACTTATAGAATAAACTAAGTTACTTACGAGGAATCTATTAAGAAATCTATATAAAATTCTTATAGTAATAGCTTTTTATCGTGTTTCTTCCTATACTTACCTACGTATAAGGAGATAGAAGGTACCTAGCTAGCCTAGCTACTCGAGAAGCTACTTAATTCTCCTAAGTACTTTTAAAGTTGTAAACAGCTTTATTTCTTTTTTACTCTTACCTTATTTACCCTCGAGTTAGGCGCCCGATAACTTAAGAGAAAAGTAGCGTTGAAATCTAGGGTTCTAATTATTATTTATCCTAAATATACCTTCCTTTATATAAAATAAGGGTAAGACTAGGTAAAACGAGAGTTAGATAAGGGATATAACTCGGTTTATAGGGAATGTAATAGTGGAGTTATATTATTCCCTACGAGTAGGCTATTTAAGTTGTAAAATCTATTTTCAAGCTTCGACATGAACTTCTATACCTATTTTTCGATTTTACGACTTAAATAGCCTGCTCGTAGGGAATAACACGACTTTACTATCATTATCCCTGCACTTGTTACACGCTACTTTCTAAAGAAAAAGTTAGCTCCGCCTTTATACCTACTCGTACTATATACTACTCTATAGAATAGCGTAAGTAGAAGTAGAATTATAAGGCTACTTACAAAATATACTAAGCTAAATTACTTATAGGGAATCTATTAAGAAATCTACCTAAATAAATATCGTAATACCTTTTTATCGCGTTTCTTCCTATACCTACCTATACGTAAGGGGGTACGAGGTAGCTAGTCTAGGTACTCTAGAAGCTACTTAATTCTCTTAAGTACCTTTAAAGTTACGAATAGCTTTATTTTCCCTCCTTTATAGAAGTACTCTTACCTTATTTACCCTTAAGTTAGGCGCTCGATAACTTAGGAGAAAAGTATTATAGGAGAATAACGTATATATAGGAGGTTTAATATAGTATTTAACAAGTTCAATAAAGGAGAGAGAAAGAATCTTCTCGGGCTCCGCTATAAAGGAAAGGTAGCCCTCTTAGTAAGGCTTAGTAAGTACTAGTATAGCTAGTACTATACCTAGGGGCTAATTCCTTATAAAAAGCGGCGTTAAAATCTAGAGTTCTAATTATATATTTATCCTAAATATACCTTCTTTTATATAAAACAAGGGGTAAGACTAGGTAAGACAAGGGTTACGTAAGGGATATAAATTAGCTTATAGGGAATATAATAGTAAAGTCGTGTTATTCCCTACGAGTAGGCTATTTAAGTTGTAAAATCCTATTTTTTATTTCCCCCTTCTCTATCTGCCCCTTCTTAATATAGGGTAGGAAAATATAATTGTATTATTTATAATATAAATAATCAGCTTTTTTTTTCTTCTCCACTTTTAGTAGTAAAAATTTTGTAATAAGTAGCTTAGAAATAGGTTGGAACAAAGAATTTCTAGCGCTAGAATAACTCTTTAATAATCACTAATAGGTAACGTTCCTACTTACTCTAGCTTTATTAGAAGATACTACATAGTTGTGACGGTTCTGACCGTCACGTGCTATCTCAGCCTTGACTAGCGTGGCTTGGCATCACACCTTGTATTTAGACTCGAGCTCTCTCGAGCTCTCCTCTTCTCTTCAGCTTAGAATCTTCGAATAGACAGTTCTACGATTCCATAACCTACACCTTGGACGCCCACGGGCAACATATCGTACGTGTCGTCACAATAGTACGCTTGAATTGTAATAGATGTCTACTAAAACCCTTCAACTTATATTAGATAGAAATACTATGAAAAAGATTAGTACCCCTATACCCTACTAGTGAGTCTTGGTATAATAATCGGCTTTTTCCTGTAATAATGCAAATAATAAAATCATGTCCCAGATTACATAATTATATCATCCCTACCCCCCAAAACGAAATCTAACTCCTAGGCCAGTATTGCAAATGAAACACTTAGATCCGTGGTCTTCTACTTGTACTTCGACGTACATCGTCTTTACTTCTAACTTAACCATTCTACATAAACTCAAGGCTGCGCTTTCCGTTTACCTCTCATTGCGCCGACGATAGTAGTGATGTCATTTCCTAGAGTTGGGGCTAAAAGAGGCAGGTGCGATGACTGATTTTCTTTTCTTCTGGACGGAATTCCATTTCTCGAGAGGATCTCGGGCGTCTTCTGGTTTATCCCTTTGGGAGGAGTAAGGAGAAACCAGAATCTTCTAAAGTAAAAGTGTCGAATCTGGTAATGTGCCATTTTGATAGGGGCGGAGAGTGTTGTTTGAATCAGGAGTCGGGCCCCGGGTTACTGTACTGGGGAGCACCAGCCCGCCGGGGTTTGGGACGGAATGATCCGTCATTGAATCGTACTGAGTGCTTAATTATGTACTCTAAGAGCATTTCAAGACGAAAACAAAAGCATCAAGAAACTGTAATTGAATTCATCGTTATAGCAGCAGTTTGTAGATACTTTTCTTCCGTTTTTGGTGGCTTTTTGAAGCTGCGAGAGAAGAATCCCATTGAGGAAATCCTTTCGTCGCGGCCCCGCAATGTCTTCCGGGAATAAATAGTTGCAACATGATTGGAAGCGTAGATACCGGATTGTATTAGAATCCTTTGGAAATTGCCATGTGACCTTATTTGGGGCTGTGTTATTTTGGCTTACCGCCAACGACTAGTCTTTATTCTCGAGTCTTCACAACATCTAGTCGCAAACTGTAATTTACTCTTCGCTTGAGCGATCAAATCCCAAGCAACCTTCGGTCTTTTTCATTGTGCTGTATGATGAGAAAATCAGTTCCAAGATCGCACACGGGATGCCTGAATTGCCGGTAAGCTATCAGCACCAGTATATCCAATCCGTTCTAATGAACCTTCTGCTTTTCAAGAAGGAAGAGAGTCAGATGCGATATTAACCATAATGAAGAGCAACGAACATGCAATCGGTGCTTACGAGCTGGCTCACATTGCATTTGGAGTGAACGATCAACCTTCACAGCGGGACATGCTGGTTCCTTCCACGCATTTTCAATTGGGAAAAATAACGAACCACCATCAGAATCGCTCCCGAAGTATGAAACACGAGTTCAAGAACTTTTGGGTGCAGAAAGGATATCTCGGTTAGTTGCTCGGTATGTGACTTCAGTCCCATCCTAATTCTGTGTCAGGACACGCAACTACCAAGCTATATCAAAACCAACCGCATTAATCTCTTTTCAAAGTCCGGGTAATGAGAGTGAACGTCAACTTTTCCATTACTTTCGTCTTGAAGCTGCCCCGGATATTTGTGGCTACTCCAACCACGAGTTCTGGGATAGTTCGGTTCTATCATGGAGTCACGCAGAACCCGTCCTTCGATTAGCGGTAGTTGCGTTTGCTTCCTTCCACAAGAGCTTCATCTTCAAATCCGATTCAATATCATATTCCTCCCTCCAACATTACAACAAAGCTATCAGAGCCGTGCAAAATCTTTTGGAAGACCACAAGAAGCCATCGCTACAAATTGTCCTTTCTTGCTGTTTACTCTTCTACAAAATTGAGGGAATCAGAGGGAATTATGAGGGCAGAAGGAAACACCTACAAGCAGGCCTCAAAATCATTCAAAAAGCAACAAGAGGAGCTCTAGACGCGATTGAGCCGGCTATCATAGAAACTTTCTCGAGCTTGGATGTTAGCGCATCTTGGTACTCGAACTCTTCTCCAACTCCCTGCCTGCTAGTCTTGACAACTGAAGAAGAGAGATTGGGAATAACACCATGTGTACCAACAAAATTTACAACCATACGAGATGCCTCCTCGGCATCTATAAAACTAGCAAATTGGGCCATACGCCTCTTCAATACTCCAAACACCTCCGTCGTCAAAAAGAAACAAGAAGCTTCTCATCTAATGATGGGATACGAACGTTGGGAGACTGCATTTTCCACACTAAAGCAAAAGTACATCGACTCAAGCAACACAACTCACCTAAGTGAAAGTATTGCCGCGATTGGGGCGTACGTAGGGTACACAGCAGCCAAAATCTACGTCTTCTCTCAATCTTTAGTCCTTACGTCCCCCACGGTCAATCTCGACTTTGACTCCTCTTACAACGAAATATTGCTAATGGTCGAAACACTGACTTTAATGTACAAAACTCAGGGTCCGGAGATATTGCATCCAAGGTCTTTCTTCTTCGTTAGGAACGTGACTTCAATGGCGGTTCTGGTTGCTATGAATACTAAAGATAGCGCTACATTAGATAGAGCTTTGAGGGCGATGAGGCAGTGGCCGAAGATTGAGGGGATATATGACGGAGATACGAGGGTGGCTGTGAGTACCATGGAGAATTTGGAGCTTGCAACAAGGATATCTATAATTGACGGACCGCTTTCGGAGACCTCTAAGGAGCTTTCGGGGGATGGTGGTCGTGCGAGTTCTGTACAAGGATTATTGACGAGAAGGATAGATGAGCTCTCACGTATACCACATTGACTCTGTGAAGTTTCTATATATAGCTAAGTTCAGGAACATAAAAATGTGGGATTCTGTTTCAGTGTCTTGATTACAACCACTGTCCCTTAGTCGTTTTGAAGAAATTCAGGAAAGAAGTCGGATTATCTCACGAAACGACAGACTTTACAGTCTTTAAATTCAAACATTATGATAGTAATTGAGAACTTCACATGTAAATTTAGAGTGTAAAAAATATTAACGTAGTAGAACCTTCAAAGTCGCTATCCTTACTCGCAAAATACGTCTCAATTCTCAAGATAATATTCGTGTGGATATGTCCACGGAATATAATAAGAGAAGATCTAAGTATCGCCTTAGCATGTCTTCAAATATTTGATTAGCGATCGTTGAAATGCTCTTCAAACAGGAATTGCCCCCTTGTTTTCATACTAATCAAATGCGTATTGGAGATCTTGAAATATATTCACTTTGTGGATGAATCGGCCCAATCTAGTTCTTGCTCACTATGATGATAGGTAAATGAGCTTAACACCAGGATAATCCTGCGATCTCCCACTGAATTCACCAAAAATGAGTCCCAATTCCAACCCTCAATTTTAAGACAGAGTAGAGTTACACTTACCCACGAACAAACACCACCGAATGCTGCTGCACATTAGGATTGTACTCTATATCGAGATCCTAGAATGTTTTAAATCCCAAAAATGTGTTCTCTATATTAGAAATGAGGTAGCTATGATATTTCTGAGGGTTTACATCCTTATCCTAGTGATGCTAATACTTCGTGGGGGCGGCGGGGGCCTTTTTTCGTTTCCTAAGTAGCGCAGTTAACAATTTCAAACTCGGTGTCTTGGTTCGTCAGTTGGACCCTCTCCTCACTTACTCTTACTATGTTACCCCTTCCTGACAGCCAAATTCTGCCTTATTTTATCAGTACTACTCTTTGAAAATTCCTAGACAATCCTATATTCATACACTCAAGATCAGAAACCATGGACTCGCAACCCTCGCACCAATATGCTCGTGAGCAAGAACAAGATCCAAAGGACCATGATAGTGAGACTAAATTGTGTGTTTTCGGACAGAACATGGATGCGTTCTTGGCTTGTTAAGTACCAGGATGAGTTTACTGAATTCTATTTTACTTTAGCTGGGACTTGGTGTTTACATCATTGAGGCGATAATAGTGAGCCAGCCATAGTTCGCTCGCTAAAACCATAGGGGTACTAAAGAAGCACCAGTAGTAATTCACTCTGAAATAAAAAGACATCCCAACGACAAGGCACCGCAGTTCTGTTAGGAGAAATAGGGTCCAATTTCGTGCAATAACGAGCACATTCAATCACGAGAATCAATCCTGAAAAAGAAGTAGTTACGGAGCGTATTTCTGAGAGCGAGTTTTACAGACTTAGAGATATTATTCGACGACGAGAAAATACTCTTTTAGGGAAACCTGAAATTCTGTCATAACTACCAGCGCTTTTGGATCGATGTACATGGATTGTTATATACTCCGTACTCGAGTATTAAGAAAATTATATGAAAGAGGTCCAAAAGATCACACAGAGTTAATATCTACGGTCCCACCCCGCAAGTGCTAAATGAGGTCTTGACGGGATCAGAAGTCGGCAAAGAGAAGCCAGTCACGTGCGAGTTTGTTTGCCAGTAGGTACACCAGGGTAGGCAAGCAATGGTATTCTTGGGAGGATACCTATTAACATCTCGTGCTATTAATTGGTAGCAGAAGGAATTGATTTGGCACAGAAATATCTGCTTGGAAGTAATTTCGAAGACCATAAGAATTCAATCATTCCGTCCTGGATCCCGCTTCCTGCTCCCCCCCCCTCACCATACAACCACACCTCCAGGAACCGAGAAAAGCAAAAAGCACAAACCGCAACCAACTACCGCTCAAAGCACGACGTGCAACAAAACCTCCTTCTCGTTGCTTTCTCCGAACTCCCAAACTCAGAACATCTGCCGTTCCGCGCTTTGTTCCCCTCCAACCGTCCCATTTTCGCATGCCGGCAGTGAGAAAAACGGTCTGTGTCACGGTTCTTAAACTGAGGATCATCAGATTCCGCCGAAGAAGGGGTTGAGAAATAGTTTCGGATTGAGGGCGCGTATTTTGCGATGTGCAACAAAAAGAGTTTTCTAGAAATTGGGATGGAACTTGGAAGAGAAGTTGGGAAGTTGTGAGGAGAGGATGGGATGATGTTTGAGGGGGGAGGGGGGAGGGATGTTGCTTGAGAATACCGGTAAACCTGGGATCTGCTATGTCTGCTATGTCTGCTTTGTCACACAAGCACAATTCAATCGAGAATGTTAGAATTGTACAGAGTAATTATTTCCGGCGATTTTTGTTCTCCTTGCATATTTTCATTATTCACCTTATTCACCTTATTATTCAATCCAGTGCATCAAAATTCCGGTGGAAGATGACCGTGCGTAGGAGATCCGAGACACACAAAAAGGGAGATTTGCTTCAAAGAGGAGGTCTGTGAGAGAGATAGTGGGACCGAAATGCGGCGCGTATATTGCGATGTGCAACAATCTTTCACCTGAAGAGATTTTCTTGCGAATCTGGGGAATCCGGGGTTGTCAAAGTCTTCATGTGTGTGGCAGTGTTTATCAGGTTGGATGGAATGACTTCCTGTGCAGGCGATGAAGTGAACAAACCAACGTGTAGTGTTACAATTACCGACACAATACAGTATGGATGCTGTACGGAGTACAATGACCTGCCGATTACCTCCAGGCTAATGGATTTGACAACTTAAAAGCCGCGGTTTTAGCGTCGTACCTAGGTAGTTTGGTGGGTGCAAACTTCACAATCCACACAATTCATGTTCGAGGACCAAAAGTTGAATATGTGGGAGGGAAAGTGAGGGAGATGGCATCATGCCTTGCCCTCTGGACCTTTTAGGCTCCTCGTTATAGACCGTGATCTCGCTACTCACCTAGTGTTATGAGCTTCGGGGCGGTTGGAAAGGAGCAATATTGAATTCAACCCAAGTGAGGCCAACCGCTTTGGTCATGTTTTCTCGCTAGTCTCAGCATGCTTTAAGGAGTATGCATTTGGGCTGAGAGATAGATGAGCTCGACCTCGCTTAACACGACCATAAGAGAGAGTAGGAAAAAGTTGGACCACAGGCGAGACATGTCGACACACTATCTCCTCCTCTTTCTCAGAGAGGCCCTACTCATGACCTCCCGTCAACTTCTAAACACATCCATATCACAGAATACGAAGACTTATATCCTACTCTCCTGAATCGTCGCTGCTTCGCGCATTTTCAGGAGATTATCTTCCATTTCAGCCATCGACAGGTTTGTTTCTTTTAGCTATTTCAGGTCGATAATCTGACAACCTAAACACATGGGTTCTTAGTTCATCTTCCTTACAACTAGAAAATGCTTTATTCCTGGAATCTCTGATAATCAAGAAAAGACCTTTGTTAGTAGATATACTACTTGCTAACATTTTTTTTCTTTTTTTTTTCTTTAAAGATTTGAGTAAATCAATCGAGGTAGTGTATCATCAGTGGAAAATTAATCAAAGCTGTGAAAATCGCTCCTTTACGGGAGAGGGGTACAGTATGGAATTTCATGAAATCGTTCTACTGTAGGGAGAATTATTATAGACAATTCAAGTCAATCTCAAAATGAAATAAAAGAAATCATCAATGTTTCCCAACGCTCTCAACCTTTCAGGTGTCTACACAGTCAGCAAATTCATGGCATTGCTATGAAGAAAGCACCATGAAGTCTACGAAATAGTTTGTTCGAAGCGTTTATTCCGAGAAAGGTCGCCCACTTGTAATAGCTAATCACACAGCCATTATAATTATATTTTACAATTTAACACTAAACCAGACCATCTTTGTCGCTATAACAACGAATAGTTAGTAGGTAGCTTACTCTGCTCCTTTACAACTAGCTTGCTATAGTATCTATAAGTGCTTAGGGGCTTATTACTGTAGCTAGCTATATATTCTTCAGCATATTAACATAGGACTTAGCTATATAGGCAATATGGATATATTGCATCCTACACATATAACTTAAAAAGTTAATCCATCACTCTCCGTGTGTTATCTTACAAAAACGCCCAGACTCCCCCGCCCCCCCTCCTTCCAAAATCGCAGTCTGCGGAAAGGTCCACCCAAAAAAACAACCGGTAGATCTTTTTCCATACTAAAAAAACATGTCATCTATTCAACACCTCTACCTATTCTCCAATTACAAGTCATCACAGCTTTAGTAGCATCAAAAGAATCAAAGACACTGGGGAAAGTGTCGCTTTATAATAGTGAATGACTATTAGCTAGATTCGAGCGTAGCTGCTCCTTCGGGACTAGCGTGCTCCGCTAGCGTACTTTGGCATCTATAAGTACGTAGGCACTTAACTAGCTACACTTGCTCGGACAATGCAACCAGAGACTTAGTTATTACCATAGTAATATAGGTCTTTTGCATCACCCACTTGACTGAATAAGTCGAACCAACAGAAAGTGCCAACTTCCACAGGTATATCATATATCCCCCTCAAGCACTTCCACGCCATCAAAAAAAGTGCATCGTTCTTGGGGAGGTAAGAGTCAAGATCTACCATAACAAACCCACCATATCCCTATCCCCATCCTCATCCCTTCTCATATGCTCTACATATCATTACACTTACACTACTAACCACAAACTCAACAATTTTACAAACCCCTTACTCCCTTAACCCCTCAATCCCTCCACAAACACAATCAAACCACAACCACAATACCCAAATACCCAAACACAATACCCCCATCAACTCGCCTAAATACCTCTGAGCCTCTCCTCTATTTCAACCCACCCAGCCATTGAAAAATAAAGAACCGTCTAGCCTATGACCTATATCTTTCTTCGCTTAGGTAGTTAAGCTTCTGTAAATCGTCTCGAAATGGCAAGATTTCGACTTCATGTAGATATCTATCTGAGAAATACGGAGGTAACTTTGAGGTGGAGATATGGAGGAGATATGAGGTTTTGGTTTTAACGAACCTCTCTTGTTTTCTTTATAATGGGCTGAATTCAAATATTGATATTTATTATCTATTATCTCCTTTGTGAGATGAAGGATGGTCCTACGATGGATTCCTTTTTTGGATCCAAGACCTCAGGATGGTGAGGTCCTCTCGGTTCAGGATGGGATATCGCTTTTCCATGATACTTTTGAGGCGAAGTACAGTACGGCATGAGTTACTTGGAGGAGTATGATTGTAGCCATGTTTACAAGGGAGAGATGGGTTCTCTAATGAGCAGAGTCTTGTTCGGTCATGGTGTTAGAGAGGTAGTAAAGGTAAGGGCGTTGTGTTCTGTTCGTGTGATCTTACAGGAGCGGAAGAAGTATCCCGCTATGTGAAGTTGGTTGTCGCGAGTAGTCACACATCAATTCCCATATGGCTTTTATCCAGAGAATGAGTATATGGGGGTCATATTTTGTATCACAGATCGAATGGGAGGCTTCGAAGACTATATATATTTGAGAAGTGCAGAGTGTCCTCACGTCACTGTCCTCGTTGGTGGGAAATTAGTGGTGGATATCGTTTTCCAATATGTGAAGGAGGGAAGAATGCGAACTGGATTAATAGGAGTATCTGGGAGAGTGGTGGGTGATTAGTACTATTTCGTCCTACTAGTGCTAGGGTGGAGAGGTCGGTTGAGCAGATGGATACTGTACCCAAAGCCAGGTTCAGCCCTTCCTCCATGCCAGAGGTTGGAAAGTGAGACAAGAGAGAATGCCTATCAGAAAAAGCTTCGATCTCGATTTGCCAAACCAAGACTCTTTTTTATCCGCATACTAAACCAACAATTCTATAATACTGGAAGGTACTCACTCTTCAAAGATACAAGGAAAAACAGCACAACCCGTCTGTTGTAAAATTCATTCATTATATCAACACAGGGTAGGTAGTTAGATAACTTATACATCATTTCTCCTCCTAATTTCCTTAGATCCCATGCACAATAAATACTAGTTCAATTTCACAATGGTAGACCTAGCAAGTATGCCACGACTCCTCAATCGGGAACGGAGCCTCACGACCTCCCTCAATCTTCACACCTTCAAACCCGCATTCCCAGTTCTCGCCAGGACTACCAAAAGTACCGCTAATATTCAATCCTCGATTACTCCCAAACCGAACCGTGAAAGGCAGGTCTTCGGAAGAAGGCTGCAAGGTGTCTGTTCCTACGTCCTCGCCTTGCCAACGGTATGTCCATTTGGAGTTATTTCTGGTGGGCCATTTGTTTTTGCCTAGTCGGAAACGCTCTGGTATGATGGCTGCTTTGCGATTCGAGATCTTGGGGCCTTTGGGGTTTTCCATGGCACATACGTGGCAGTAGGTTTCTTGGTCGGGGGTGTTGGTGCTGTCTTCTTCTTCGACTTCGCTGGAACTTTCGTCTTCGAATTCTGCATAGCTTCTCTTCTTTGATAGTCTGGTATTGTCGGTTTGCGGGAGGAGTTTGGTGGAACGGTCTACGCCCTCATTCTCTTTATTGAAACTTCCTTCCTCGAATTCCGCATGGCTTCTCTTCTTGGATGGTTCCGGACGGGGTATATGGAAACCATTTACATCCTCCTCTACTTCACTAGAGCTTCCTTCTTTTAATTCTCCATGGCTTCTCTTCCCAGATGACTTCGTATCATCGGCTTTCGATCGGGGTATTAAGGCACGATTTATCTCCTTCTCAAATTTGCTGGAGTCTTCTTCCTCAAACTCCGCATAGTTTCTCTTCCTCGACGGTCTGATATCGTCTGTTTGCAGTCGTGATTTCGCAAATGCAGTTTCATGCACATCCTCATCATCACTTTGCGGTCGTGGTATCGGATTCGGATCCTCATCCGCCTCCTCATCGCTAGAACTCTCATCCTCAACTTCCTCATAACCTCTCCTAGACCGTTCCAGACGTGGCTTCGTTAAACAATCACCATCCCCCCTACCGTCCTTTTCCTTACCCTCAAACCGCATAACCCCAGTAATCCTCCCAAAATCAAAGTATGCAAACAACTGCGCCTCCCCATCCTGAGCATGGCTATAAATATCCAGAAAGAGGTCTTCCTCTGATAGCCTCTCCAGCAGCGGACTGGTAATCTTGTATCTGCCCGTAACATGCCATTCCTCGCCTGTGCCAGTCCCGCGCCGGAGTGTCTGTGCGCTACTCTTCCGCAGGATTTCGTGCTTTCGCCTTTTGGAGCGGTGTTCTGCTGGTGGCTCGGAGCTGGAGGGTTGTCTTGCGATTGTGTGTCGTTGGCTCCAGGTGCGTGCTGCGGCTTTGACGCGTGCTATTGTGTTCATTCTTTTTGGGAAGTTGCGGTTGTGGTGGTTTTGGGCGGGGATTCAATTTGAAAATTAGGAATTAATGATTTGCTAGGTGTTTGAGGGTTGTTGGTGATCTTGGAGGGGTGAAGTGCTCTGGTGTTTAGTCACTGAGAAGAAAGGGGAAAAGCATCATGTATGACAACGCGAGACCGCGACAAGATACGCACGGATAACCGGGAAATGGCAGGAGGAGTAACGCGAGAGCACGTGGAAAATCAATTTATATTTGCTAGGAGATGGGAAGCCTGGTTCTGATGGCCAGATACTCACTGTGCTGTACAACGTCGTTGTGTTCAACTGAGATCATCTCAGTATTGATGATAGAGTTGTGAACACGGTTGAGCTTTCCATCGTGACCCTCTGGTGGAGTAAATTTACCCAGAACAAGTCCATGTAGAAAACTTGGCCGCCGAGAGACCGCTTGATATTCTGCCCAAGAAACCTTCAAAACGAAGTGTTTACGAGATGATTCTCTGATGGGTTCGTGGTAGAACCGTGAGAGCGTTGAGGCGATTGGAAATCTACTCTACAAACAGTTTACATGACTGCTCCAACACCATATGATTCTGTATTAAATCAAGAGTTATATTCGTAGATGAGCTGATCCGGATTGTTGTTTTCGCTTTCACACTCATCAGACCAAAATTGCCGGATACAGAAGCCGAAGCAACCCAACGGATTCGGCGGTAACAGTACGGAGCCGGTAACATGATTGGGATAAATAATCAAGATGCACAAAACCAGCAGCACAAAAATCCATACCGAATCCATTCGTACTAGGTTCAAGTCCGAAGGGAGGCGAAGGGCAGAAATAAGCATATCACATCGCGTGGTGATTGACCGCATTTCCCGGATCTGTCCATCAGTCTGGTGGATTGGAAGCTAGACTCGAGAGTTAAGAAAGTGCCGCTTGGCGTGTTGTTACCGCTGCTTCCGAACTCGGAGATGTCAGACTTATCTCCATTTGAGTATTGAATAATGAGAAGGGGAAGAAGATGAAAAATGAGAGTCTCAGTATGATGTGTGTGCAAACGGCCTTCGACAGAGATTCTGGTGATTTCAGATGTCCATCTCAACACCACGAAGCTGTGCAGAGAGAGTGCAGTGCAGTGAAACCAGGTAAACACCAAGAAAATTGGAGACCGGGGTGATCGACATGTGAGCGCTGGCGGTGACCAGAGATAAGGTTAGCAATCGCAATCGATACGGATAAGGCAGGGCTGGTCCGGAGCCCGACCTGCAACCAGGTTGTCTTGTTTGGGGTTGATTGTATTGGGAAAGGCTGGCGCAGTGGTGCAGCATTTGGAATGGGATACTTTCATATCAGCCTCAATTTAAGAAGCATTCAAACACGGTCGTTCTTTTTCTGGTATAAAATAGTAGCATATAGTTAGGTACCTTGTATGAGATTTAGTATTTGTGTTTGAATGGGAATTCTCGTCTCATATAATGTATCTTTCCACAATCATCCCTTCTCCATCACGAGCCACTTCATGCTCATCCATAGGTACTCGAGTATGTATGGATGTGAAGCCTGAGTCAAGGATCTAATGTTCTGCCAACACCTGATTCGGAAAACACACCCACCTCACATGCACCGACAGGCCCAATCCCTTGCCCTTTCTGTCATGAACAACTTGCACCTGCATCCACCGTCGGCATTTGCGGCATCACCCTCACAGATCATGACCCGACTGGCTATCAATTCATCGAAAAATTCGTTGCGAGAGCATACTGGCTCAGACGGGTGCTAAGATCCACATCTTGACTTCAGGGCTCTCGCGGTCCCGTGTGCTGGTGCGGTGCGCTGTGCTGCTGGGTTGGGTTGGGTTGGACTACTTTACTGGGCGCGAGCGGCGAGAGTTTCTTTCAACGGATCGTTCGGGACTCGTTTGAAGGTTTTGACGGCGCCGGACAATGGATCTGGATTTATCATCAGAGCTCACCTCATCCCTACGACCCTCCCCTGCCATGCCCTTTTGGACAACTACATAACATTCACTGCGAGAACGTTTCCTCTAGCTGTCCCGCTGGTCGTGGTTGAACTTCCATTCCCCTTCACCTCGCCGTCGAATCACTCCCTCGCCGTGCCTGTGCCTCGATGCATCCTTGATATAAATCCAACTGCTCCGCTGGCTGGCCTCGTTGAGCCTCTCCGTCTTCCAATATCATCCTTCGATACGCCTGCCACCGTAATATACTCGAACTTACTCTGTCTATCACCTCATCAGACCCAGCTGGGTACAGGAGCGAGGCTCCATGTACGTCCTCCGCCGATTTCTCGTCGGCATTGTCCTTGTAGTCGGACTTTATTTTGCTGTTTCCGCCCTACGTAAACATCTCGATCCCAACACACACAAAAGCGAGGAACAAAAGGAAGACGCAGATTGGATTGCGACTTCTAAATGGTGGTTAGACAGGCAAGCGTGTCGGTGGTTGGCAGTCTGCGGGCTGGCGCATTATCACCCCGATCCCGCGGCGTTACCTTTTAGGTATCAAAAGAGATCGAACGACCAGGAACCTTTGGTCTTGGAGCAGGAGGAATATGCGAAATACATTGACTGGAAGGATATTCATGGTGATGGAAAACCACAACCAGGGGATTGGGAAGGCGATAGTGCTGTCCTAAAGGAGGTTCCTCAATATGTCCTTGACCATGCGCCACTGATACACCTGTACTCTAAGGAGCAGTTTTGGCCCTCGGATATTGCGGAACATTTGATGCATACCGTGCCCTACGAGAACCACACTACTCTTGATCTCGATAACAACACCCTACATAACGTATTCAACCTCCACGAACTGAATGAGAAGACGAAGGGGAAATTCTTGTTCATGCAAAGTAGAGATGACGTTGAACAACGACCGGAATGGCTTTCAAGTGCCTATAATAAGCCAGTGCCTTATGATGACTACGAAGAGCCGGATGGAGATGGCGACTTGGTTGACAAGCCAATGGAATTTTCTGCGGAATCTTCGGTTTTATACGAGCAGCAGTCTTGGTATGATCCCACTGCGTCACCCCAGGATAACAAAAAGGCAGAGCCTTTCGTGGCTTCCACTGAAAACTCGAAGCCTGCTCGTCCCTCGCATCGACTTGATCTTCGCGATAAGGTGAAGAAGCGAATTCCAGCCATTACCTCGCCAGGCGGTTATTCTCCAGCTCCCGTCATCCTAGTAATGGTTGATAAAGGAAATGGAATTTTAGATGCCTTTTGGTTTTACTTTTACAGTTACAACCTTGGAACGACCGTTCTAAATATTAGATTTGGGAATCATGTAGGGGACTGGGAGCACTCTTTGATTCGATTCCAGAACGGAAAGCCAAAGGCGGTTTTCTTCTCGGCACATTCTGGAGGCCTTGCATATGCATACGATGCCGTCGAGAAGGGCAAAGGACCGGGCAGAGAGGGACGTCCTGTATTATACTCAGCGTACGGATCTCATGCAATGTATGCAACACCCGGAAAACACCCATATGTTCTCCCCTTTGGTCTGCTCGCCGACGTAACCGATAAAGGTCCTCTTTGGGACCCAGCCCAAAACTATCTGGCCTACCATTACAACACAACCATCACTCACAACGCGGACGCGCGATCGTTACAAGCTGCCACATCACAAGAGGAGATGAACAAACTTCAACCAGCTCTTAATAATCCCAATGCACCAATGGGATGGTGGTGGTACAACGGCCGTTGGGGCGACAAGTTCTACGAACTGGGCGATATCCGACAGTGGCGATTCGTCGGACAGTACCATTATGTCAACGGGCCGTACGGACCGAGCTACAAGAACCTGGGGCGAAGCAAGCCCTGCCAATCGGGTGGGAGCTGCACGATCCTCGAGAGCATCGATGCGGGCAGGAAGAAGAGCTGGCTTGGAAAGCGGGGTCTTCGATTCCGTATCTGAGAAAGCAATCACCCAACCGGGATGTGTTTTTAGAAAAGAATGACGATTTAAATGATAGATGATATGACATGGCATGAGTAATCTTCTGGATTGGATTGGGTTGGGTTGGGTGTGTTGGATGGATTGGCGCTAATGGAATAGGATTGGATGGGATGGATGACTTCCACTTTCAAGAGAACAGGGAGATGAGTTGGGTGACGGCGTTTGTTTGTTTTGAGGGGCGGATATACCATGTATACATACATACTCTGTCGCTGCCCCCTTTTCCCTTTCCCCTACATTGCGAGTATGGGAAGCTGGAATGGGTACAGTGTACAGTACATATTTTTTCTTTTTATATAGATAGAAAGAAAGAGAGAGCAATTCGATGATTCCTTTTCTTTTTTGATGATGATGAGACGTGTTTTCGTTTTTTTTTATCTTGTGGATTTGTGGATTTGATGGGAAGATTGATGTTGAGGGTGTTTTTTACGGGTTGAATGGATAGATGCATGCATTAGGGCGGGTGTGGCTGTTGTGGGGTCGGGGTGGAGGGGATGGTTGTGGGAATTGGAGATACCTAGGTAGAGGTGCTAAGATAGGAGAGGGTAGTAACAATTCGATTGGTTTCTTTTCCTTCTTCTTCTATTTGTTGTGATAATAGAGAAGTCCACTCCTCTTGTTTACTCGTGATTATAATAGGGATTTTTCATACCTGTCCTATGGGGTTTTAACTATTGCTTGTACTTTTGCTTTACCTTTATAAATATACGCTTATTTTATGGGAGGGTTTAGTTAAGCTTCTATTATTTGTTATTATTATTTGATTTTTAGGGGGATTGGGTACGGAAGATAGGGAATGGGAGATTAGAGGTGTTTATTCCCATGGAATTTTATTTATTAAGTTAGTTCTATTAGTAGATTAGGTTAGTAAGTGTATAGGATTTTAACGGAGGTAAGTTAGTATGATAACAAGCGCAAAGAACGCAAACACTATCTGTCACGTAAGAATTGAGGATTGCCAATGGTCCTACGCAAGTTATGTTCCATGATACAGCAAGCTAGCATATCATTGTGTGCATGAAGTAGCGTTGTCTGCAGTGACAAACTGCATTTCTGTTTTTCGCCTCGTTTGCTTTGGGAAGTTTGAGCAATTTGAACTGGTCTCATCGCTGTCAATATACATTGAGTTTACCAACAATCTTGATGCTAGGACTAAGCAAAGTTTCTCAATTTTTGTTGTCCAAGAAGTTGCTGAGTACTGCCTTACTCCAATCGCAGTCTGCGATGATGCCAGAACTCAGCTCAACTGGTACTGATACGCCTTCCACAACGCCTCTAATACTCAAAACCAAAACATCGTTGGCAAATCTTCAATCTGACGAACAAAGACGTGTGCTTGACACAATTGCCCGTGTCCGAAAATGTGGCTTGGAGGGAACAATTTCTCTACCTCAAATCGTCGTTTGCGGAGATCAGTCTTCAGGCAAGTCTTCTGTTCTCGAAGCTCTAACAGAAATACCATTTCCAAGAGACGAGCTATTATGTACTCGCCATGCCACGGAAATCATACTGTCGAATGCACCAGAGGACTCAATCACCATCAGAGTTATCCCCGACCAAGAGCGGCCACATGCTGAGAAAGTTCGGATCGGGGCGTTTGAAAAGTCGATTGATAGCTTCGATGGCCTTCCAGAGATCATGAATGAGGCCATGGAATTGATGGGAATTGGAGTCACAGACGCTGATACCAAAGCTCCACCTCCAACCTTTTCTCGAGATGTACTTAGCATCGCCTACGAAGGTCCTGGTCGTCCGCAACTCGCCTTGGTTGATATACCCGGCCTTTTTGGAACGGAAAATAGGGGCACCACAAATCAGGACATTGAGCTTGTATCTCAAATCACGGACCATTACATCAAACAATCTCGAACGATTTGTCTGCCTGTAATCTCTGGTGCGAGTGATTATGCCAATCAATCGATTCCGAGCAGAGTGAAAATTGAAGATCCCCAAGGCAACCGCACACTCGGAATTATCACAAAGCCGGACTGTTCTCCTGAAGGATCTCCACTTCAAAAATCTTTCATTCAACTAGCACAAAACCAGGATATCAAATTTCGTCTTGGCTGGCATGTGGTTAGGAATCGAAAGTGGGAAGAAAGTGGCTCCAACTTGGCCATGCGAAAGGCCATAGAAGAGGAGTTCTTCCGCACCTCCGAATGGAAATGCTTACCCCAAAATTCCAGGGGTATTGATTCATTGCGAAATCGTCTAAGCAAACTCCTCTTCCAACATGTCAAGAATGAGTTACCGAAGCTAAAACGAGAACTGGAAGATAAATTGGGAAATGCAATAGAAGAGCATGAAAAACTCGGCACTCCTCGATCATCAAGCGCAGATTGCAAGGCATATCTATCCAACCTAAGCCTTGAGGTTCGGGATATATGTAAGGCCGCCATTGATGGGCATTACGAGGGGGATTATTTCCGCGACACCGATCCAGACTTCAATCTCTCCTCTGCCTCGACCATACGCAGGACCCGCGCCGCAATTCAGTCTTCAAATACCAAATTTGCTGATACTTTGCGCACTCGTGGTCACAAATACCAGATTGGTATGCCACAAATCGCTGGAGATTTGAGCGAGGACTCCAACGATAGAGGGTCGTTCGGTGACAGTAAAGTTGATGGGAAAAAGAAGAGTATTCAGCCATTGATGATGAAGGAGCAAGCTTTGGATTGGGTTCGAAAAGGAATCATCCGAAACCGCGGCAAAGAGTTGGTTGGTAATTTCAACCCTCTCACCATTGGGGAACTTTTTTGGGAGCTTTCCGAGAATTGGCAAAACCTCGCAACAGCCCACGTCAACGACATAGCAGATCTCTGTACGAGATTTCTCCACAACTTAATTCGCGATAAGTGTCCCGAATACGTGGAGAGGCGGGTCTGGGAGTCCAAAATGCAAGGCGAACTCAGGGTTCGTCGCCAGGCCGCTCTCGAGGAGTTGGGAAAATTGATGGAAGATCATCGGAATTTTCCCGTCAATTATAACCATTACTACACGGATAACATCGTGAAGCGGCGCCAGGACAGGCAGAGAAAGGAGCTAGCGAAGAATGTCAAAGAGGCCACGACAACGGCAACTAAGACCAATGGTAAAAATGAAACCACGACCCATAAAGTGAACATCGAGCAGGTCGTTGCGAACTACTCGAAAGCTGTCAATCCCAACATGGATACCTTCAGTTGTGAGGAGGCTCTCGATTGCCTCTTCGCCATCTACAAGGTGTGTCAGCTTTTCCTCTGTGCCTCCACGTGCACTTGTTTTCAGAGATTGGTCTACTTACTCTCGCACAGGTTTCCCAAAAGGTGTTTGTTACTAATGTTACGGTGCAAGTCATCGAGCGGCATCTCGTAAAGGGTCTTGAAAATATATTTTCGCCTGTCTGGGTAGGCGGTTTGGAAGCTTTGGAAGCGCAAAGACTGGCTTCTGAGCCGGTCGGGGTGAAGAACAAGAGGGAGCATCTGGCCGAAAAGATAGAGAAGCTTCAGGAAGGCCAGGAGATATTCCGACAAGTGATGTGAGTCTGGTTTAAGGGAAGAGGATGATATGTTTACGTCGTGCAGCTATTACCATTCAGATTACCATTCTTTGGGGACTCGCTTAGTTTCTGGGGTTAATAGGCACGTCTGTTCCCTCTTTAACTCGTGAATTTGTTTATACCAGTCGCTTTGTAATAGTGAATGATTATTAGCTAGATCCGAGCGTAGCGGCTCCTTCGGGACTAGCGTACTATGGCATCTATAAGTACGAGGGGACTTAGCTAGCTACACTTGCCTCGGCATGCAACCTCGGACTTAGTTATTATACAGATGGTATAGGTCTATTGTATTACCCATTGATTGAATAAGTCAAACCAACAAACTTAATAAAACTGGGTTTTTGGGTGAGGAACTATAGTCTTTGTCTTGCTGATCCTTATTGTGGTATGTTACTATACTTATAGATAACGTCAAGGAACCCTTCTCCTATTCCTCAAATCTTCGTTGTCATTTGTAATGTAAACACGGAGTAAGATAGCTACATGGTTTTGGATATTGAAGAAGCTCAGGATATACTAGTATGCTTGCGGGGGAAGGGAGAATGCGATATTAAGACAGTACTCGCACTTCGTTGTGAGCTTATTTAGAAGAGTCATTTTCTTTTGAAGTTATTGTAAATCTGGTGGACAAACCGGTGGTATCTTTGGAAGAAACCACATACATTTAATTTGCACCTATCTAGCTCATAGTCGAGAGATAAGTGATAGCAATACATCAAATGCTCTGCGAAAGGCACTTCGCCTTTAAGACTCATAACAGAATTATTACAACAGAATTATCATTTCAGATAGAGTTCGTTAATAATCATAACCCACCAAACCACAAAATACATTACACCCCATTATCGTTGCTTGTATCAACCAACTTCCAAAAATCCCATTATCATAAAACACATCCAGTCCAGTAACTAAGCCACATCCTTCTGATAAACATCCTCCGTCTTCTCCGCCGACGTCTTCTCCGAGACAACACCACCCTGTCCAGCAACACTAGATCTAATCTCACGGAAGGTAGTCGTAGGTTTCCAACCAACACTCTGGCTAGCGACAGTAACCTCTTGGTAAAGTTCATCAACCTGCTCCAAGGTAAGGCCTTTGGTCTCGTAGATCATGAAGTACACGAATGCGATGCAGATGAAGCAGCATCCGAACCAGATGAAGAAGATCTTGCTTTGGAGGTTGGCGTTACCGGGTCCCCATTTCACGAGGTAGGGGGTGGAGTAAGCGATGGCCCAGTTGAGAAGCCAGTTGGTGGCGGTGGTCATGGAGAGACACTTGGCGCGGACCTTGAGAGGGAAGATTTCTCCTGTCACAACCCAGGCGATTGGACCCCAGGTTGAGGCGAAGAAGAAAATGTAAATGCATACGAAGGCGATGGAAGCCTTTTGCGCGGCAAGGTTGAGGGCAAAGGTTGTGCCGTCTGTTGGGTTTTGACCGGTGGTGGTTGTTCCGAGCACAGCGACGAGGAATTGGCAGACGCACATTCCTACGGCACCCCAGAGGAGAAGGGGACGACGTCCAAACTTGTCAATGGCGTAGAGACCTGGTACGGTGGAGCCAACGTTGATGGCACTGGTAATCATGGTAATGACGAAACTGTTCTTGATACCCGAGTTTTGGAAGTATTGAGTTCCATAGTAGAAGATAAAGTTGACACTAGAGGGGAGTCAGCAATTGCTCATCGGCCTGTTTTCAAGGATCCATCTAGAACTTACCCAGTGAGTTGTTGAAGTCCTTGTAAGCAGCATCCAGTGATAAGTCTCTTTCCGATGTTTCCTTTGAAACAATCGAGATAGGAGGACTTGCCAAGTCTCATTTCATATTCATGGTTAGCGTGAACTTCATCAAGTTCTTCACGAATTGCTGGATGATCCCCTGAAAGGCGACGGAGTTTGGCGAGAGACAAAATGGCTCTGTCCATTCTGCCCTGTTTGATGAGGAAACGAGGAGTCTCGGGTAAAAGCAACATTCCAATGACCAAGATCAATGACCAGGCGAATTGAACTGCGATGGGGATGCGGTATGAGCCCGAATCAGCTCGGTCTTTGGTGGCATTGTCAACAACTGCAGCCAGCAAAAGACCGATTGTAATAGCAAGCTGATAACTTCCGACAATGACACCTCGGATCCATTTGGGTGCAGTCTCAGATTGATAAAGTGGAACTAAAAATATATGTTAGCCAAGGATTGGCAGCGGGAACAAGATCTTGGAAAGCTTACTCAGAGCTGAAATCAACCCCACACCGAGACCAGCAAAGAATCTCCCAGCAACGAACATTGGAATCTGGGTTGATGCTGTTTGAAGAATAACACCGAGGTTGAAAACAATACCAGCTGAAAAAATCAAAGCCCATCTTCGGCCAATCCAATCAGCAATTGGGGCTGCGAAAAGAGCACCAAAGAAAGTTCCAGCTGAGAGAATGGATACAATCTCGGAGGTTTGAGCTGCAGTAATGTCTGGTACACCTCCCACTTCATAACCGGTCGAGAATTGTCTCTTCCAGTAATCCATGGCGAGGATTCCTCCAATGGTTCCGGTATCATAACCAAATAGAATACCACCAAAGGCAACGAACATTCCAATGGCAATCTTTTTAAAAGTTAGTTTTGTTATTTCACTAATGATATCAGGTAGCCCTGGGGAAACAAAACTTACAGCTGGCCATGATCGGCCTGGGACGCCCTCGGGCTTTTTCAAAGAGATACCCATATTGTCTTCAGGATTTTCAAAATTAGGTAAGCCCTCGTCTGAAGACTTTATAAGATGCTCAGGAACAACGTGGAAAAGAAGAAGGGGGAAGGAAGCAGTTCTTATAAGCATAGGGGCATGACATGGTTCCATGACGATGTACACTTTCACGCGTGACAGGGACTGTGGCGGGGTAGCTTCCCCCTACCCCAGCCCTCCACGAACAGTCCTTTGTCACCTGAGAAGCGGACCCAAGATCGCCAACAATTGAGCGTGTTGATTGGTGAAGCCTTCTAGAAAAATCTCAGTCTGGACCTCGACCAGGGCGCCTTCGACGTAGGCTAGCAGAGCGATCCCCGCCAGCCAATCACGACCCGCCAAACACCCCATATAAATTTAGTTAGTCCCCGCACAGGCATCGGCTCCCCCGCAAAACTCTAAACCGCATGTGGGGATAGGGGACATTCCCGTTGACAGCTCCAATCAGAATGCGGGTTGATTCAGTTTACGCTTTCGCTCAAAAGCTGCCGGTCGGGAGAATCGGTCCTTCTTTTTTTTACACGAAGTATTTCCTGGGAAAGGAGGTTTTGCAAACAGCACTTTGCCTCAAAAAAGTATTCTGTTTCGCCGCTGGTGAACCAAGGTCGGGTTATACTCGAGTGCAGTACGTAAGACCAAGAATCTTAGCAAAGAGTGACGACATGGGTACCAAAGGCTTCGTCGATTTGGCCGATTGGATAAGTATTAAATAAGCCTCGCCTCCCGTCCTTGGAGGCTTATGTGAGTGGTAGTTGGTAAATGCCACCCACGTGATCTGCCTGTGTTTTTTTCTTCCTCTGGGGCCACGCACGGCATTTGTCGTCGAATGTTCGTTTAGCAGAAATACGACGATTCAGCGAGCCGCTCAATTCCGCAGGCCCAAGCTTGACGGTGGGGACAATAAATTCCAGAAACGGATAACTGCAAGGATTCAATCAAGAAAGTGGTTGGAGCATAAACAAACAATCAATCGGCGTGAGAGCGGTGATACTTCATCAGTCCGGCCGAAGATCCTCGCAATTGCAGCTTCGCCGACTCGCCGCGCGATGAGGGAAGCCATACCCTGAAGAACGAATTAATATGAGACGTACGGATAGAAATTCAAAATAGAAGTAACAAGACAATTCAGCGATGGAAGTCTGGGGCTAGAGCTGTTTGGAAAAGAAAAACAAGCCTACGCTACTTGTCACCACCTGTGTGTCTCATGGTAGACTATTTTAGCTTACAGTCCAACTTCCCGCGCACATTCCAACACCTGATGAGCTGATGATACGGCTAGGAGCGGTCGAGTCTCTTGTCGGCTCAGTGGTTTCTTTTCAGCGAAGGCTGTTGGAAAGAATACAAGTAAGAATAACGCAGGTCACGGTGATTAAACACAGCAAGGTTTGCGGCCCGCAAAATTTCCTGGAAAGTTTATTTCAAATAATGTACAATGTCCAGCACATGCATGTAAATACAGCATCAGACCTTAGCGAGTCCCCACTCCCCCTTTCTTCTCCCTATCAAGTTACTTGGAAGTACATGCTTTTTTTTGACCTGACTACCCCGAGATTCCCCAACCGGGTCTGACTATTCTTCTTTCGCCAATTGCGTTACCAACTTTTGCACTACCCTCAAGACCCCTGTACGTATACCAACAGTTGGAAGTCAATCATCACGGACGGTGTTCTGAAAACCCTGATCGAAATTCATCCAAGCATAACGAGCCCCAGTGACCATATTCTCCACAAACGTTGCAAAGGTTGAAGCAGTCTAGCCAAACGTGGTTCTCGCCACAGAAATCACATACTGGGTCTTCTTTTGTGTTGGAATTTTGTCTGTTTTGAGATGTTGAACGATGTGCGGTTGTTGAGGATGTCGCTCCTTCCTTCTTCTGTGTTTGTCGATACTCATTCTGAAAATCGATGCATTCGGCCATGGCAGATTTAATTGGAACATTCCGACCTCGGTCTTCCCACAAGAGGTCGTTATCGTCTAGGTCCCAATTCCATATCGAGACAAATCTACCGGTGATTTCATGCTGAAGAACAAACAGGTCTTTGAGACTTATTAGTTCTGAAATCGAACGTCGAACGAGCTGATTAACAGCCTCCTCAAAATATTTTGGTTGTCCCCGTGGAACTACAACATCAGGGTTCCAAAGTCTATCTTCCAACGGAAAGAGGGTTAAGGTGTGGAGTTCCTTACATAACTTTTCCATGAACGGAATATAGACCTGTATGCTTTCCTCAAGGCCATCAGCGCATTTATGTCTGGGCGTATCGCTGTCTCGATCTGGGCAACTGTGGAGTTTCATTCTCCCTGTAAAAACCAAACTACCAAGTAGAGCAGCATTTTTCGGTCCAATGGTGTGAAGGAATCTCAGGAAAGGGTCGCAATAGATATAACCTTCGATCATTGTGACTGGTCGACGCTGAATTATTTGAGTGATGCCCTCGTTGACTTCTCCCATCCACCGGTTTTTAGATGGTTTGAAAGGTCGAGGACGGTAGGTTTTCTTGCCGAATAGAGAACGACGGGGGAAATATAGTTCGTCGTGTGGGTCGAATAAATTGAAATCGAACTCATTGTACCCGTAGAGTATCTTTGATCCATATCCATAGAGGACTTTACAGGTTCGTAGGACCGTGGCATCCAGTATAGGAAGGATTATCTGTCGTTTCATAGTGTAGGGGCCATCGGCATCTCTTTTGGGATCCCATGCAATCAACACATTCCTTTCGATGAATTGGAATGGGTCGGCATCCTGATTACGTTTCCGAAGCTTCTCTAATAACTTGAAGGAAGCGGTTGTGTATGTTTTTCTCCAATTACTCGTGACGGTCACTGGGCGAATGGTTGCATTTTTGGGGGCAACTAGGAGCAGCTCCAGAATTCGAGCAATTATGTCTAGATAAATTTAGTTGAATGCTATATTGCCAAACATAGAAACACTTACCGCTTGGAAAATTAAGAAGATGGTGTTTATCATCAACAGGTAAATTCCATCCACGGCCCCTCAGCTCGCTGGTATGAGCCACCAACTTTCTGTAGCCCTTCGGACTTGGTTTATTAATAATTTCCAATGTCAATGGCCTTTTCAAAACACGGTATGTCCGAACCCTCTCTGCAGAGTACGTCTTTGTTGTATTCTCAAACCAATACTTCGTCACGAAATTCTCCACATCTTCTATTGTCAGCACTTCGTTAGGGCATAAGGTTTGCGCGGTCCTTACCTGGTCCCCATACAAAACGCTCGCCATCTTCGTTGGTCCAGAATACTGTTTTGACTCGGTACTTCTTCACGTATTCTCTGAGTGCCTCTTTGGGATCCTGGATTGAAGGGAAGTATTTGAGGGTCCCCTCGGCGAAGGATTCAATACTTTCTGGACCCCAATACCTAGAATTCCCTGGACTCCAATCCCAGTCCCTGATTCCTAGACGCTGAAAATTTCAGTTTATTGGCGAGAATTATACACAATATTCTCTCACATTCGAAAGTTGGATTTGAATGAGGTTTGCCGGTGGTTTCGTGGTTGTTCGTTTTGTTCTTGTACCGTCATTTTCGCTCCACGATGTCCATGTCAAGAAGATGGCGCAGGACTTGAAGCACCAGGCGTTCAAGTCTCGGAAAAGAGCGGCTTAGGTTGTGTTCTAGGGCTAGGGCTCATGCTGTTTTGAAATGGTTTGGAAGGATTCACCATTCTATGTCCTTTTGCCTGTAATTGAGACAGGTGAATATTTTCATAGCCAAGAGAATCCTCTGAGGTACCTCTTTTTGCGTCGCTTTTACGGGAAACATATCTGTAGCCATCAAGTACTACGTTTATAGGATAGGTCTTCTGATTGATACCTAAGAACCATATCTCAATTATCTCAAATGTTTCAAATAATGCCTCCTAACTTCCTAAGAAAGGATAGAGTGACACCAGCGATAGTAAGAGAGGTAGGCATCACTCTGTACAAACCTCTCTTAGAATGTTTTTACTCTAGAAGTCTTGTACAGCTAAAATAGACATTCAAAGAGTGTAGATGAATTATTGATGCTTGCTTTCTATTAGCTAGGGATAATATGACAATTATTTTACTTGTACTAGAGCTTTGGTATAAAAACTTCTTAAATGATATGTACAAAGTAATGATCACATCTTATCTATGAGCTATTCCAGAATTTCCAAATCAAAAAATTTAGATATTATATTGTCCTCTAGCTACAGATAATTTACCTATAACAGGATATAGATGCGGAAGCAACTAGCCTCGATGGCTTTGTTGTTGACTTAAACAATCAGACCAATCATATAATTAGCCTTCATAGCGTCAAAGAAATCCCGGATTTATCTATCACTTTGGGCAAAAGAAACAGTATTTGTAGGACGTGGTTTACACTCGAACCCGTAAAATGGCTAACACGTGATCTCGGCTAATTGAATAGTCGAATTGTTGTTTACATTCCCGAGGCTTACCTAATCATATGGTACTGCATTAAATTTCTCAAAGTCTACATAGTCACGGTCAATTCAACATACACAGGAAATACAATAAGAGTTGTTATTGCTGAGAAATAGCTATCGTGCTTGAGCCAAAGAAACCATCTGGATTAAGAAAACCTCCTCAAACGACCCACCCTCCACTCCCATATCTATCAAGTAGATATTCCCAGTAACTAGCTCATATCTCGATTACTTGGTCGTGAATTTTGAGCCCATTGGGATCGTAGTTTAGACCAATTTGTGCAAGTATCTCTGAAATGTCCATACTCGCCACAAAGAGCACAAAGATTGAAGCAATCACCCCAAACATAATTGTCTTCTCCACAGAACCCGCACTGCACTTTCTTCTCCTTGGCATTGATCTTTTTCCGAAGCTGGATCTTCCGCTCCATCTGTTCCTCGCGGCGCTTCTTAATTTTCTCTAGAGTTTGCTCCACGACAGGCGCATCAAAGCGAAGTGGAACAAAATCAAAATTCGCTTGACCAACACTCAGTTCTCGCTGCAAAACCTCAATCTTAGTAAGGCTGCCGATGTGTCGAAGTGAGTTCTCGAGGAGCTTCGTCATTCCATCTTGCATTGAGGTAACTCGCCAAGCTGGTATAATAGGAAGGTTATTTGGATTCTGAAGATTTGGGTTATTCGGGTCCTCGCTAACAACGAAACCGTCCTTGACGAACTCATCAGGTCTTAAGACAATGCTCAATACATCCACGGAAGGACAGAACTTATTGATGAAGTACGTGTAAAGTCGCATGCTGCGGTATAAGTCGTGGCGGCAATCCAGATGTACTTCGTCGGTGGCCCAAGGGTATTTACAGGTATGAATCTTTATAGTCCCATTGAAGCGGAGGTGCCGAAGTGATGCCGCGTTGCGAGGTCCAATCTTATGGAGAAATCTGATGAAAGGATCGTAGTATACCCAGCCTGAGAGCATAAACACAGGACGTCTCTGCTCTACTTGGACGATCGCCTCCTTGATCTCAGCGTGCCATTCTTCAGGTTTTGGCTTATGCGGATTAGGATGATGAAGCCTATTGCCACCCGGCAGAATCTGTGGGGTAGCTTCCCAGCTGTGGCTGCTGGCCATTCCAAAACCGAATGTGTTCTTACCATAGAGGATTGGACATCCCTCTTGATAGAATCTTTTGCATGTTCGAAGGCAGGTGGCGTCGATGAGAGGACGAGTGATCAAGCGCTTTTCAATAAATGGGCCGTCTTTATCTGGTCTGTTAACATGGGCGTATTCTGGGCTGGGTTCATATTGGTCGCCATTATCGATGATAATGTATGTGTCTTCGTAAGTGACAATTTCCTTGGCCTTCCAGCTCCCTCGGACAATTTGTGGGCAGATTGCGGATTCCTTGTTTGGAGCTGTCAAAACGAACTCGAAGATGCGGACTCGGATCTCTAAAGAGTAGTTAGTAAGCCCTATAGAGAAGCCTTTGGGGCTTGCAAAGGGCTTGTAGAAAGACTTACCTGGAGGAAACTGGAAGAAGTGTCTCTTATGACTTAGAGGCAATCTTTATCCACGCTCGCTTCGATGTCCCGTCAAGAATCGAAAGCCTTTGGGTGCCGGTCTATCAATGTAACTCAGGGGAACCGGTTTGTAGTATATGTGAGCGATACTATTCAACATTACGGTTGTCGCAAACTTGTCGTACTTGTACGCCGCTGGTTGAGGCTCACCACGGTATAGGTGACGAGGGTTATGGACATCTGTATTCATGAGGACTAAGCAAAGCTAAGAATGAATACTCGACAAAACTTACCTGGGCCCCAAATACATCTTTCCCCGAATTCATCAGTGAAGAAGACTCCCTCCGTACGGGTCTTTCTGAGGTATCTGCTCTCAGCTGTAGCCTCATCTACATCTGGATACTGTCGTTTAGCGGAACGCTTAAACAGCTCAAGACTTTCTCCTTCCAGAATCCTGGGAGGCGCCATTTCGGTTGCTAGTCCTGAGAGTCACAATGAATATCAGTCAAAGAACCTTTAGTTTTGGTAAACATAAAAATGTGTGACAACAACTATTCTCAGTATTGAGAATGGTAAAGGAAACATGACTGACCTTTGCACCGAAGACAAGGACAGTGTTACTCAATATTGAGTTAAGGTACAATAAACAGCAGCAGAACTGTTTCTAGAGTAGTTGACACTGGAAGTAATTGTACAGCAGTCCAGAGAAAAGTATGTGTTGTTGTAAAATGAAAGTAAGGTATGCGGGCTCTTTGCCAAAAACCAGAAGTAATTTGTATAGAATATTTTGGGCTTCCAAGGGCCCCACCCCAGTCCAGGCCAGCCTCTGAGAACAGACCAGCCTCTCAACATAGCAAGACACACGTGGTAGAAACAAACATGGGCGGAGTTGCCCATTTGAGCGTAGCAGGACATAATTTCACTTGGTGAATTCAAGATGGGCGTGGTCCAGAACCTACTATGAGGAGACCATAGGTAGGGGTACTGTGGTCTGCTACTACGTGAGCTGCGGTCACATGTGCTATGCTCTTTGAGGACTGTCTTCTCACAGGAGTTACTACTTTGGGTTTGGCCTCTTGCGTGAATGCTTGTTAGTTAGCTAAGTATGTGTAAGAGGTAGACTGGGGGTTTCAAATCTAATTTGGGTTTGGGCCTAGCTTCAGTACATAGATCTACCCAAGATGCAAGTGGGTATTTGCAAGCCTGTGATTCAGAAAAGTCTTGTTTTATAGGAAAGCCTTGGGAGAGCTGGATTTGATGCTTTGGCGTAATATCTTGAGTAGATATAAGAGGGGTTCCAATTTAGAAGAGTCCTTTGAATACACCAGTGTTATATCGCAGTATATGGGTATTCCAAGATGGCACTTTTATATACATAAGGATCAACTGGCAAGCAACTTACAAAGGGTTTTACTGTTCTCGTGAAGCATGCAAGCAAAGTTTGGAAGGTGTGGGAGAGGAATGTGACCACGAGATAGACGTCGATAGCAATAAATGATTTGCCATGTCAACGTGACTTTTCGTTGCGTGTTACTTGGTTGCTTGAGTTATCTAGGTTCTTCTCATCGTAAGTTTTGCCTCTCCATGATTACGCTAAGTAGATGTAGTAAAAGGTTCTTCGGTAGCAGAGGAGTAAAAAAAAGAAAAAAATAGTCAATTTACTATCTAAGCGCGTGTGTCTGATAAACTCTCCTATCCGTTATGCTATCTTGACAAATCTTTCTTGATCAATCAGATTCCGTAGCCTTACCCCCTCCATGTTATGACATCAATGAAGGTAGTACTCATGAGACCCTGCAGCAGCTAACCGAGTTTATCAAGACCTGAGAAAGCCCAAGTTCAGAGACGTCGCATTGGATATCCACCACGCGGAATATCTCCATAAAGCTTCGTCCAGTTAGGGCAAGTTTGCTTGAAATGGCCGTATTCTCCGCAAGCACTGCACAAGTTGAAGCACTCATTCCATTTGTGATTTTCTCCGCAAAAACCACAGGCACTTCTCTTCTTGTTCTTGTAATGAGTTGCTTGACCGGATCGATTTGGGCGGCTATTTGTGACTGCGCTTTTAGATATTTCACTCAAGACTTCGGGTATAACAGGCTTCGCAAAATCCATAGGGCGCATGCCGTAGATTAAATTGTCGATGTGATCAGCTTTGTTACGAAAACTTGGTTTTGACCAGTCCCAGTCCACCTCTAAAACATCGAGTCTTCGCAGAGTCTTGATACGGGAGATGGATCCTCTGAGGAGCTTTGTGACTGCGTCTTCCATCGTCTTGGCTTGACAATCAGGCAAATCATGGGGATTGGTGGGAAAATCCAAAGCAGTCCAATCCTCCTTAGGAATAAGTGTCAACTGAAAGAGACTACTGCAGAACTTGGTGATGAAGTTTGTGTAGAATCTGCCACTTCGTACCAAATCATCGGAACAGAGGAAACAGCCTGGTAGTGGCACATGAGGACCAAATTCGCAGGTATGAAGTTTGGCAACGCCGGTGAAGGCAAGGTGGGTGATCAAAGACGCATTGCGGGGACCGATGGCATGTAGAAATCTCAAGAATGGATCATAATATACCCAACCAGAGAGCATTCGAAGTGGTCTGCGATACTCTATTTGCTTGATGGCCTCTTTGACTACCCCGAGCAAGCAATCTCGTCCTGATTTGTTGGTGTTAGGATGGAGAAGTATGGCTCCACCAGGAAAGCAGGAGCATTCAGACCGTGGACGTTAGCCATCTTGAATTTGAAGTTATTGAGACCGTACAAAACCGGCGAGCCTATCTGATAGAATATTTTGCAAGCTCGAAGACAGGTGGCATCAATCGAAAGGCGACCCAATAATGCTTGAATCTCAAGATACGCCCCCTTGTTATCATATCTTTGGCTATAGGTGTATTGTGTTGAGTACTGGGCACGATGGGAGGTCTTGTATGTGGCTTTGCATCCGGCATAAATTCGCTTCGAAGTACCTCGGATAATTTCTGGTGTGATGGTTTCGCCCTTATTGAGCGTCAAAGACATTGTAGTATCATTCTTAGGATTTCTATCAAAGACGAGGACGTTAGAAAGAAGGCACACCAAAATTGTTGAGAAAACCAGAAATGAAAATCGTAGAGTTACCAGCAGGGAAATTCAAGATATGGCGGCAGTGGTTGATAGGGAGGTTCCAGCCGCTTCCGACAAGCTCAGAATGATGCCGCGTCAAGTGGTACACATCGTTGGACATCGGAGTATCAATAATCGCCATACTTGGTTCATCATGAACGTGAATTTGATCATCTTCGGCCAGAATCTGTGTAGAGATGTTGGCATGAAACTCTGTAGACATTTTGGCATGAAGCTGTATTTGGTTGGAGTCCATAACACCTAGTCTTGTTAGTTAGGTCCCAAGAAGCTTGATAGCACTTACTAGGTCTATAAACACGCCGTTCACCAGTAATGGTATTTGTGAAGAAAGCGCTCTCCCCCAGATATTCCGTCATGTAGATAAGCATATTAAGATCTCGCTCACTGAGTCCTTGGTAATGTTGACTTGCCAGCCCCGGGTACTTCGCGATGACGTGGTCTGGTATGTCGCCGAGTATTTTTGGAGGCTCCATCACGCCGAGGAGTTGCTTGTCACCAAGGAGGAGGATATTCGAGAAAACCTACAGGATACTGCAGCGTTGCAAGAGAGTATGCTGGGGATGAATGCAAAATTCAGTGGAGGAGAAATATCAACCGCTCTGATCAAAGCCCTTGTGACCCAAAGAATAGGTGTGGGCGAGCAGATGATCCACGCTTGTTTGTGCTTGAGGACCAAAAGTATGGGCCATGAGCTTCTAGCTATAAGGAGTCTGATCCGCCAGACTAGCATCTCCATAGCGACTCCGTGTAACCAGAACACAGGTTCCTCCTTGTTTGCTTTCTATGAGCCACCAGCATTAGAAGGTAAGTTTCCATACCAAAGAAAATAACAACAACAAATAACACCAGAACACTGAAGCCATGTGTTCTTTTGAAAGCGAAAACTTTGTGAAATCAGAATCTTGTTTTGCTTTGGTTTAGGTTAAGGGGGGAAACTCGCTTACGTGCACGTGACAATCTAGATTCCAGAGTACGTACATTTCAGTGGTGATTCTCACCAGATAGTTTGACTCTTTCATGGAATGTGTATTGTAGAAGTGATACCTCTCTGTCCAAGTTTGCTATTCTATAGATCCCCATAATATCTGCTCTGAGTTTGGCACATGACTGGGACTGCATGCTTTTCATGGCTTGTGGTTTAGTATAAAGTGAAATGAATTCCACATCTTGTACGCAGTTTAAGTCGCCCCCCACTTATCCTTCGTATATCTGAAATAAATTATATCAGCTTCTGCATCTATCATCTCTTCTTTACGTCACTTCGCGAACTTTTCTCAGTGCTGTGCAGCTGCAGTGTTCATAGGAAGCTATTCACGAAATAAAATTCACGGACACTTGGACTCTGGAGCCACCCATGATGGACTACAGCAAATACTACACTTGACTCATAGTAGAGCCCCTACAACCATGAATTCACCGGATTTTCGTATGTCCTGTACCCTGAAATCATGCTGCTGCCCACGTGTGTTTTCTGTGGTGACCATGGAAGCTCCAGAAGCCTTTGTATAGCTCACAGCATCTTGAATGCATTCCTTGTCTTCTACCACAGCACAGTCTTCCCGTCCTCCACAAAAAGACTAACCACAGACACGGCAAATCCACTCCTTCCTTGTCTTTTGAAGGCCATCCATTACACAGTATTCGCATCTACATTTCTGTTCAGAGGAATATCCTCTTACAAGTTTTTCAGAGGCAATACTCATACAATAAAGATCTCTGTCATAACAGCGCAAGTAAACCCTGTTTTCCGCTAGGAGCCCACCCAATTTTGCTGTTTAGTATGCAAGACAGAAAGCTAATTAGATAAACAGTTGACTTCGATAGCCAAATGGCGCCACGACAGGAGATTCTCAAAGAAGAAGACCTCGAGGAAATCAAGCGTTGGTTGGCGGAAGACGATCCACAACTCGACCAAGATGCGGCTCTAGATAACTATGTCGCCAAGTACAAGATTAAAGGAGTCTTCTTCACCGATACTATTTGTCGGAGATGCGTCTTTGGACCAGGTCAGTTCACCTACAGAGGTCTCTAGTAGAAGAGATTCTTGTATGCTAACAAAATCAGATGTCATCCACTACAAATACAAGACTCACCACGGCCACGATCCTGAACTCAAGTATAAGGAGTTCGTCGAGCGCGTTATACAAGAGGACGCCACTCGAATACACCACCTTTTTAAACCAATTCCCTTGAGCCATGTCGATCAACCGAACCCGGAAGGATTCCGTCTGATTACTGGGCACCGCAGTGAGTTTATTGGAAAAGGATGGGCAGTGCCGCGAAACCAGAAGAGCCATATTTTGAACTGGCCACCAGGTAGACACAACATTCAATCTTCTCGAGATCGGCGGCTAACCTGTACTTAGAACTTCGCCTTAGAGTTCTCCAATTCGTCCTAGTATCTCCTCCATCGACAGTTGTTAAGCCCCGAATTATTGGAGGTACCGCAAAGAATCGAGACCAGCCAACAGGAACAACATCATATAGAATCTATGCTGAGAAGGGCCATACGCTTCAAAACGAAATCCCGGAGTACGCCAATGTCCGAAGACATGATGAGAAAGGTACCTACTTCGAAAAGCGGCTTATCAAGCGTTCTACCATCGATGCTACATGTCTTCGGACTTGTAAGAAGCTTTATGAAGAAGGCTCGGGTGTCTTGTATGGTGGAAATATTTTCCGTTTTGAGATGGCCAACTCCTCGTTCACTTATTCGTCTAGACCAGTTGTGGATTCGTCTGGGGTTATATTTCATACAAGTGCCACCAAGCCTGGAACGGAAAATATCCGCGGCGTTGTGAAGGATGGCATGAGCCGTATTCAACACAAACACCCTTTGCGAATGCTCCCCGGTTGGCTCTTTTACGATCCGTTCCTACGTTTCTTGTACACCATCCGTCCACGAAACGCAGCCTTAATCAAGCACCTCGAGTTTGACGGTATCGTTAAGGGCCATACGTGCGTCAATTGTAAATGTTGTGATCACGATTTGATTCGAAGCATGCGGATCTACGTCAACTTCATGGCTAGATTCTGCACTGGCCTCATCAAGCTCAATATTCTCGCATGTTCAGATTCCCGCCTCAATGATGGCTTTATCGTTAGCGAAGACTTGTCGGTTGCAAACCCGAACAATCTTCCTATCGTTCCTCCATGGCGTCCAACGAATATCAAAGATGGACTGACAAAGTTGTTCGAGCAATCCATCTCAAGAATCACGACTCTCCAGAAGATTAATATTCGCACGACTGAAATACACTACCCATACATTGGAGATTTGGAGTATTATCCAGCGGACTTTGGAGAGGATTTTATATCGAGAACCTTAGCTCAGATACAGGAACGCCGAGAAAAACAGGAAGATCGTGGTATGAGACGATATCCAAAGAAGAAGCAGTGTGGATTCTGTGGGGGGGAGAACCATAATTCGCGCAACTGCTATAATCTTTGTGCTCTTTGCGGAGAATACGGCCACTTCAAGAGTCCCTGCACTAACTGGGATTATATCTCGAAAGGTTTCTACAGTTAAGAAGTGAAGTGGTACCAGAAGATTGATGTGAGCGACAATTAAGGTGGAGGTGCTGTATTTCTGAGGGGGCAAACGTGAGTAATGGTGTACTTCATCTCTGTTTCTGTAGATCACCATTTGTAGTGATTTGACTTCATTTATCAAAATAAAATTGTTATGTATTTTTTCCTATCGCTTTGCTCTATCGAATTTGAGTGCAGTGATTTTCTGAATGGTCGCAAAGATTCGCTTGTTTATGTGAGGGCACGTATCAGCTGACTTAAACGAGGATGGATCTGGCCCAACAAAATTGTAGTGTGCCTCTAATATTATTGACCCAATTAAGTCCCTTACCAAGTGAGATGAACATTTGAAATACACGGTGTATCAGATCCTCATATTGGATAATATTAAATATATATTTACTTAATAGATTTATTTTAGGTTCTTTTAATAACAACTTTAGAAAAGCCCCATGTGGAAATCTAGGGTTGAACGTGCTCTCAGATATCCTCTATTGAAACATAGTATACCAGGAATGATTCAAACTTTGATTCAACGATCTTGAGTATATAGCTACCGGTATGTAGAATTAGCTGGTTCTATAATTATTATTACTAGTGTTTACCTGAATATCACTAATTAGATGACGTTATTAAAGCATATCACATCTTCTAAGTCAACAACTTTGACAGCAAGTTATCCAGTAAAGGAATAATCACTTTCTTCAATAATCACTTTCTTTTATATATGCTCAATTTTCTCACATCCATGGAACAGGCTAGATTTCAATTACAAAAGTAGTACCTCCAGTGAGGAACCACCCAAAAAGAGTGTAGTTATGTATATATAACATAGATTACCATTTCAAAATACAGCAATTATGGCCAAATAGCCTATAGAGATCTGACTACAATTCTGAATTTTTGACCAGAGTCACTGACCAGTCACTTTGGGCTAGTGTAGCTTAGTCTTAACAGTTTTTTTTTGATTCGGCTGGGCCACAAAAACAAGTAATATTTCGTCGCGTCTCAGTCCTCAGTCTAGTTTGCGGATAAGTCCCCAGTTACAAGTGCTCGCTCTAGCTACCCAAGGTATTAATCTACTTTAGAAGTTCCAATTATTTTTGATATCACGATGTTTATTCTGTGTTCAGGTTAATCATAACTTAGTTGCAAAGTCACATGGGGTAAATATTACGTCATCTATACCTATACCATCAAGATATAACTCACTTTGTAACCCAAACCCGTCTCATCACCATAAACACAAGTGTGGGGTGATTCTACTCACCGGGTGTACCCCATCTCACCCGGCTCATGCTGTGCTTGAATTCTGTAATGTTGAACTACTTGAATCAAACCATACGGATATCTAGATATAAATATCAATTCCCTCAACCTCCATCAGGAGCGGCTCGAGCCGGCTCGAAGCGGCAGTCATCTCAGGGACCTTCATTGGACCCCTTCCCGGAACTGGCGGCTGATACATGACCCTTGATGGTGGTTGGATAGAGATATCGAAGGGCTACTCCGTGGCAGTAGTAGTGTGATCAATACGTGACTAGGCGATGCACGCGATGTGATGTGTATGATTGGCAAGTGACTGTAATGAGAGGTGCTGTGGTGATGTGGTTGTGAGTGGTGGAGGCGGGAGAAAGATGTGGCACAGGGTCAAAGAGCGTGCCAAGGATGAGAATCTGGGGAAACAGAAAGTCGAGGAGCCTTCCCTGTAGACACCGTCAGAGAGCGTGAAAATCGGACATTCAAGCTTGAGGCTGGAAAGCTTCAGTAAACTCTGCTGCCACGAGATAACTACGAGAACTCCAGCTCACGACCTTTGTGAGCCTCAAACACCCATCGTCAACCTCCCAAACCATGAGAGAAATAAGATGAGCTCCCCGTCCGCTCCAGACGGTTCTGCACCACCACAATCATCCACCCGGAGATCTTCACGCTGGTCGCGCCGTAACGTACATTTGCCACCATTCTCCCTCGTACAACAGCTGTAAACTAATCCTTTTCCGACGAGACAGAAACTCAGAAATGGCACATTTATATTGCCTTCGACCGGCGAACGAGTGCGACGCCAAATAACCCTGAGAAATCCGGCGGGTTTTGAGGCTCCATCCTCTGCTCCATCAGCTCGCTCAGATGGCCTCCTCCCTTTGCGCCGAACCTACTCGCGAGCTGGCACCTTTCGATCCGCGGTTGATAACACGAAAGACTCAATTAGGGAATTATGGCAGTGGTTTCAGACCCCCATGGGCAAGGGTGTACTCAAATGCTCAATGGCATACTTGATCGGGAGCATGGCTACATTTCTCCCATCTATAGCGAATTTTCTGGGAAAACAAGATGGGAAACATATCGTCGCTACGATTACCGTTTATTTTCACCCAGCAAGGTCAATAGGGTCGATGGAAGAGGGTGCGTTGTTAGGACTGGCCGCCTTTTTCTATGCAACGTTCATTTCCATCCTGAGTATGGCTGTGGCAGTATACTTTGAGTCACAGCTACACCTAATAAGTGTGGCTTATGTTCTCATCGTTGTCGTGTTTTGCGGAGGTGGTCTTGGACTGGTCGGATGGACGAAACAAAAGTTCAATACGCCCTTGGTCAGCGTCGCAGCCAGTACCACAAGTATTGCCATCATTACGGTTCTTACCAAGGAAAATGCTGTTCAAATTGGAGTTTTTGAGGACCAGAAAATTATCCAAGTGATGAAGATGGTCATCATGGGCTTGTCTACATCTTTTGCCGTCTGCATGTTGATATGGCCAGTTTCAGCTCGTAAAGAACTCAAGGAAACCATGATTAGGACGACAGACTCGCTTTCGAGCATGCTCTCAATTATTACTCGGGGCTTCCTGAGTGGCTCTGAGACTGACATGCGCTCATCCTCGTTCAACAAAGCACACAGCAAATACAAACAAGTCTACACTCAAATGACCAAGAATTTGAGAGAGGCAAGATTTGAACACTATTTTCTTGGGAGAGAGGAACAGTACAAGAAGCAAGCCAAACTTGTGAAATGTATGCAAAGACTGGCGACTTCCATTGGTGGCTTGCGAAGTGCAGCAGCCACCCAGTTTGCACTACTCCGAGAGCTTCCTTATGCGAATGGTTCAAGCTTGCCAGATTTAAATCTCTTCTCAGACCCATTCTTAGATGGTGGACCGATTACTCCTTCAAATTCTAGGTTCGCAGTGTTGACAGCTATCGAGGAAGCTTCTGAGGAAGGCAGTGGGGCCGAGGATCAGCACGCAAGGAGGAAAACACCACCTAATCCTGACAGTAATGAGACTCCCTCAAGTTCTGCTGTGCGGACCCCACCGGAGATTTTCTCTCGTTTTATTACACATCTGGGCCCTTCTATGAAGTCTTTGGCATATACACTAACGAAAATCCTTGATGAATTACCTTTCGGACCTGGTCCAAATTATTGCATCGCGATCAACGAAAATTTTCAAACAAGTTTAACAGATGCATTGTATGTTGTTCTTTTTCACATACGCCGACACCTTCTAACTTTGTTGTAGGAAGATGTACAGCGGCGCTCGAGACGACGCTCTCAAGGAATTATACGAATCTAAAGACATAAGTCGTGAGCGACCTGCGAGTGTGGAAGCCGATTTTGAAGAGGTGGCTGCAAGTTGCGGACATTTTAGCTTTTCACTCATAGATTTTGCCGAAGATATGCAACGATTCCTGTCAATCCTTGAAGACCTTAAAGAAAGTACTGAAAATCCAAAACGGTCATGGAATTGGTTGAAATTTTGGCAAAAGTCAAAACCAGGCCAAGATCAGGAAACGAATACCGATCCAGAACAGGAGCCTCTCATTGATCAGAATGGTGAATCCGATGGGCCGAAAGACAATCCAGATTTGGTATTAAAGAGGAGACAGCATGGTTCATGGAAAGTTGACCATGAAGGAGAAGAGAGCGCCAAAAGCGGATTATATCGAGTAATATTGAGGGTGGTTAGATTCCTAGAACGAGACGACAGTAAGCACAATTCTTCTCCCAAATTTATAACCCATTTACTGACATATCTTCAGTACGTTTTGCTATCAAAGTTGGTCTTGGGGCTGCACTGTGGTCCGTGTTTGCTTTCATACCAGAAACAAGACCAATTTATCGCCACTGGAGAGGGGAATGGGGACTCGTTTCTTTTATGCTGGTATGTAGTATGACGATTGGCGCTTCTAATACTACGGGATATGCTCGTTTCGTTGGAACATTTGTTGGAGCCATATCTGCCACACTGGTTTGGTCAAGTTGTCGGGGCAATGCTTACGCTTTGGCGTTTTGTGGATGGCTATTCAGTATCCCTTGCTTCTATCTCATCGTTGCGAGGGGAAAAGGTCCACTTGGACGCTTTACCATTCTTACTTATAATTTGTCATGTCTATACGCGTACAGCTTGTCGGCTCGGGAGGGCGATTATGATGAGGATGAGGGTGGCGAAACACCGGCCATCATAGAGATTGCCTCACATAGAGTGGTATCTGTTCTCACGGGAGTTCTTTGGGGATTAATTGTTGCGAGGGTTATCTGGCCCATCTCTGCTCGACAGAAATTTAAAGATGGTCTTTCCTTGCTTTGGTTACGAATGGGTCTGATTTGGAAAAGAGATCCACTCTCTGTGTTGTTGGAAGGCGATTCAGCCGAATCGTACCTTAATCTCCGAGAGGAACTCTCACTTCAGCAATATGGTAAGATAGATTTATCTTTCTGACCGAGTCGTTGCTAACACACTTACAGTTTTACGACTTGATGCTCTCCGACGTGCCGCAGCAAGCGAATTTGAATTGCGGGGACCTTTCCCAGGGAAAGCATATGGACGAATCATGGAATCTACGTCCAAGATGCTTGATGCTTTCCATGCGATGAATGTCCTCATTCAGAAAGATGTCAACCCAAGTGAAGGGGAAGTATCACTCCTCAAATATACCATAGCAGAACGCACACAACTATGCGCTCGGATAAGCCATCTTTTCCAAGGTAAGATTACATTCATCTTCTCCCCCTCCTTTCATCCCCACCCCACTAACCTACTCTATGAACACACAGTCCTCGCCAGCTCCCTCAAACTCGAATACCCGATGTCAGACGGCCTCCCCGACGCCGTCAACCCGCGCGACCGACTCCTCACCAAGATCTTCCAGTACCGGAAGATGGCCGCGAACTCCGAAGATCCGAGTGTGGTCATCGCCACCGATGGGGATTACGAGTTGCTGTATGCGTATGCGCTTGTGACGGGCCAGTTGGCGGATGAGATTGGGAAGGTGGAGAAGGAGGTTAAGGGGTTGTTTGCTGCGATTGATGCGGAGAGTTTGAAGTTGCAGTGATGAAATGATGAGGCGAGGGCGGGTTTATAGGGGTGGGAAATGGAGAATGGGAATGGACAGGGAGACTGGGTAGGCAAATGGGGAATGTGTATAGAATAGGAGATTAGTAGGTAATTTTTAGGTTTTTGTGTGTGTGATGATTCGCTCATAGTCAGTGCGTCTTCCCATCTGCGCTATCGCTTGAGGTCAGCGGAAGCAAGTGAACCTGGCAAGCAAGTGAACCCCCTAGGTACGTCTATGCGGCTCTTTCCCACTATATCGCGCCACCTCTACTTATCGAAAAGACATATAAATAGGATAGATTTATAGGTATAATAAGGAATATTATATACTAAAGCAGTATGTTTTTTAGATACAATTCGCAGGCGATACAGACGTGTTTTTAGTATTCCTACCTTACCTTGATTTTCGTAGGGTACGCGAGGGCACGGTATAAATGCGGCTTTTTACGTGTAAAAGAACGTTCCCTACGTACTTATCTTTATTATTAATAATATCTTAAGGCGCTACGGTCGTATTTAGCTCTTTAGTTGTTATATTATAGAGCTGATTAAGGTCTTTATTTTAGGCCTACATAGAGGTTTATAGCTTAAAAATTAGCTGCTATTAATAACCCCTAAGCTAGATAGGTTCACTTGCTTGCTAGGTTCACTTGCTTGCTAGGTTCACTTGCTTCTGCTGACCTCAAGCGATAGCGCAGATAGGAAGACGTACTAACTATTACCTTTTTTCTTCTTGCTTTCTTCCTTCTTTTCTTTGGGGGGGATTCTTGAGATGAGTGTGGGGTTGTAGGTATGAGTTTTCCTTTTTTTTTTTTCTTTTTCTTTTTTGCAAATAAAAAGTTGCAGGTGAACTAATATTAATAGATAATATTATATTCAGGTAGAATTGAAATAATTGATTCTAGACAAGCTTTTCAATATTCTATTTACAGAAAACCCGAAATTTTGTATATTATAGACAACTACTTTAAAAGATATCCTTTAATGTCAAATAAAAGGAAAAAGATTGATTTAATTAAAAAGTTATAGTAAACAATTTAGATGTTTGCTTGTTAAAATCAGATTAAATAAAAAAGAATATCTCTCTATTCCTTCATCTTTTATAGCTTTTTCAGTGGGCGGACCAAGTACTGTAAATGGGATTCTGAAAAGAGGAGTACTATATTTTTTAAACCTTATGACTAATTTCTGGGAAAGTCATTATTTGGAAGGAATATCAGGGCTCTTGTATGATGTATGGATTTAGTAGTCTTGAAGGAGATATGAAATTACGGTATATATATAGGGGGGTAGGGTATGGAGTAATAAACTTGTGTAGATTGTAAGGGAGAGTGTGATAATACGGTTCCTGTTTTTATTTGTTGGGTGATGCTAGGGTTGTTATATGCTTATAAGGAAGATTCATTATAGTGTTAGTCTTGTAGTCGCTAGTGCTGTCGTAATTATTGTTGTTGTAAGTGAGGTAGGGGGAGAGGGAGAGAGGAGATAAAGAGGAGATAAAGAGGAGATAAAGAGGAGATAAAGAGGAGATAAAGAGGAGATAAAGAGGAGATAAAGAGGAGATAAAGAGGAGATAAAGAGGAGATAAAGAGGAGATAAAGAGGAGATGAAGAGGGGGAGATAGATTGTTGTTTGCGGTAAGTAGAGTAGAGTAAAAGTATAAGAATGGGATGTTTTTACGTTTTTATATTTTTGGTAAAGTAGGGTAGAAAAAGGGTATGGAGAAATAGAGAGGGAAGGATAGAAGGGAGGTTAAACGGTAGTAGGAAATAGTATAAAAACTAATTAGAATTTAGAATAGAGGTCTGATGTAAGTCAATCTAATTAAGAGTATCTCCTAATTATCGTTAATCGCTTAATTAATAATATAATTTATTTTAATTAATTAATATAAGCCCTCTAGGAACTTATTAAATTTTTACGTTAGGAAATTCCTAACACTAGCCCAGGGTATAAAACCTTCCCTAATACGTACTTTTCCTAATACTAATAGTAGGTACAAAACCTTAAATATCTAACTAAAGACGTAGTTTTAATAAAAACTTATACTTATAAATATTATAATATAAAATATATTTAATTCTCTTGCTAAAACCCTATAAGATATATAACTATCTAGCTATATAATAAGTAAGGTCTAAACTACTTATCTTACCTAACTCTAATTATATAAATAATAAAAGACGTCTTTTAAGATATTTTTCTAATTTAAGAAATCCTACTATACTCTAATCTTCTTAATACTAAGAAGTCTTTTTAATAACCTTTATAAGTACCCTCTAAAGTTCCCTCCTTATTTATGTTTACTATAAAGAATCCTTGTTTAATAATAAACTCTTTCTACTTTTATATATAATATAAAGAATATATATATAAAAAACTTTTACTACTTTTATATCTTCTTTAATAAATCTATATATAAAGAACTACCTCTACTTCTATATATCTTTTAATAAACACCTATATAAAGAACTACCTCTATATCTAGCTATAACCCGAATACCCCCTTTATACTTTATAATATATTAAGGGCTACTAAGATAAGTAGTAGTTATTATATTATAAATACTATTAAGGGCTACTAGTGTCACGGAGTTGGAGGAACTAGGGTCAGATCATGTGTAGCACGTCACGTGCGTGCTACGAGGAATCCTGTATATAAGCTCTTGTTCCTCTGGAACTCTCTTCTCTCCTTACTTAGTTGTTCGCTCTTTATAGCAGTGTTCGGTTTGACTCAGTATTCATCACAGCAAGCAGTGGTTCACTCCACACGTTCACAACTAGGATAAGGAGTAGTAGTTATAAAAACTTAATAAGTTTTTAGAGGAATAAAGTATAATATTAAGACGAAGTAGTAAAAATTTAAATATATATATAGAGTTGTGACGGTTATGGTCACGAGGGTTGGATGTCACATGCTCGCTCGGCGAGGCGCGCTAGTACTAGCGCGCACGACCTGTATTTAGTTCCCAGCTCTCTCGAGCTCTCCTTCTCTCCTCATCTATTGTCCTAAGAATCGAGTGTTGTTTGTTCCGACTGTCCAGAAGCACGTCTGTCACAAGAGTTACTTAATATAATAGTAAAAAGCTTTATCTAAATATTTAAATAAATAGCTATATCTTACTATTAAAATAAGTATTATTATTAAATCCTATATTAACTTTTACCTTAAAAAAAGAAAGATAGCTTAGATACTAAAACTTAATACTTAATAATAATAAAATATTAATAAAAGTTTCTATTTTATCTATTCTTTTATTTATCTCCTCTCTAGCCTCTATAACTACTACTATTAATTACTAGTTATTTATTATAACTTAGAAAAATAGAAACTAAATAAATAGTTAATCAAGTACTTTTAAAAAAGCTAAATATTAAACTATTAGCTTTATTTAACTATACTTAATAGTAATATTAGTTATAGTATAGCTATTCTTATATCTTATAGAAGACACATCACCTTTTTTCGCGGACTAAATCTTTTGTTCTAAACGATTTAGTCTCTTCTCTTCTAGACTAAACAATCTATTTCCTTTCGAGGAGATGGCTCCTTCTAGGCCCCCCTCTACCCCTACCCCTGGGGCAAGAGGTCCTAGGGGAGTAGGAAGCCGCCCCCTCCCCCCCCCCTCCCGAATATACAACAACTATTTGTCGCCGAAGCCTCTAAAGTCCTTATACGAAACCAAGTCGGACAGACGTACTTCGGCGGCACTGCAGAGGCAGTAGACCACCACCTAAGTACACTTCTAGACAAGGCTCCGAATGACCTCCTCCCGCTATTACGCGAACTCTGTCAACAAATAGGCGACCTTTGCCTCACCTTCCACAACGCCTATATACAAGGGAACCAACCCCCTATGCCTATATCGGCCCCCGAGCCCTACCAACCTCTCCTACGAGCAGTAGAGGACGATTCTGTCCTACTCTCCCCCCCTCTTATTAGGGAAAAAACTTCTTATGCACGGACCGCGGCTGCCTTAGTAGGCGCCCAGGCATCAACTGTACTAGACATGCGCTTAGTTAACCCTACCCTCCCCTCGGTAGAGCCTATAACCACTACTAAGTCTTCTAAGAAGACTAAGGAAGCAAAGCCTGACATCCGGATTTATACCCGGCTCGACTTAGAGGCCCCCGAGCGAAAGCTCTCTGCTCAGGCCATGCTCTCGGCACTTAACGACCCAAAAATCGGCTGTAAAGGACTTATATATAACGTCCTCGAAGCATCTACAGGCTTTGCTATTATCCCAGTTGACCAAGCCGCACAGGGCTCTCTTCTTACAACTAAGAGAACGAACATACAGACCTTATTCTCAGCCGCTCGGATCGAGGCCGCCCAGGATTGGACCCCCTTTCTCTTCTCGAATGTCCCTCGGCTATTCGAGACAGTAGTTATAACAGAGAAGGGCTCTATTCAGACTACCCTTCGCCCGACTACCGGGGAAGACCTCATTACTGCTATATCTGAGAGGCTTAGAGTTACTCCCGCCCGAGCTCAGCTAACGACGGCCTCACTAGACCTAAGCCAAATAAGAAGGATAAATCGTCCCCGAGAGCCTACCGTCCTATCTCGCTCCTCTCTGTACTAGGAAAAGGGCTAGAGAGGCTCCTTGCTAAACGAATGTCGTGGATTGCAATTAAGCGAGAAGTGCTCGGCCCTAACCAGTTTGGCGCCCTCCCTCTTAGAGCGGCTACAGACCTAACTACCTGTCTTACTTACGACATAGAGAGAGCTCTAAGCGAGGGAAAGGAGGCCTCTCTTCTCACCCTTGACGTAAAAGGGGCGTTCGACGCGGTCCTACCTGGCCGTCTTATTAGGAGGCTCCGCGAGCAAGGATGGCCGAGAGGGGTTATAGCTTAGGCTACCTCATTTCTCTCTAATAGAACTGTACGGATTAAGCTTAACGGACAAACCGGCGACAAGACCCCCCTTAAGTACGGCCTCCCGTAGGGCTCACCTATATCCCCGATTCTGTTTATGTTATATATACAGCCACTTTTTACCCCTGGACTAGGGGCTTTGCCTATACTACAGAGGTTTAGCTACGCCGACGACGTTACGCTTCTAGCTATAGGAGCTAGTAAAGTAGAGAACACGAGGAGCCTTATAAGACAAGTAGAGGCAGCCCTTGGGTAGGGTGCCGAGGAGGGGGTCACCTTTGATTACGATAAGTCTAAGCTAATACACTTCTCTCGGAAGAGGCGACAGAGGGGCAGGGGTATCCGCCCCCCCCCCTTCTATTAAAGTTAGAGAGAGGGTAATCCTCGCTTATAAGGAGCTTCGATGGCTTAGAGTCTACTTCGACTCTCGACTATCCTTCTATAGACACGTTAAGCGAATGGCGGCTAAGGCTACGACTATCGCTAACGCGCTAAAGAGTACTACAAACACAGTTCGAGGCTCAAACCCCTACCTTCTAAAGCAGGCGGCTACAGCCTATATCCTCTCGGTCGCCTACTTCGGAAGCGAGACCTAGTTCCGGGACGGACCCGACTACAAGGCCAAAGAAGGAAGCCAATTAGCAACGGGATTAGTCGTCACCTCTCGACCTTAGACAAGGTAGTAAGTAAATACGGCAGGGTAGTCCTTCTAGTCTATAAGACTACCCCAACGTTAGTCCTACTAAAGGAGGCTAGGCTTCTTGCTCCTGAAATCACACTAATCGCTAAGAGCGAAGGGCTCGAAGCGAGAATTAGACGACTTGACCCTCTACACCCGTTAAAGAGATGTCTAGACAACCCTTGTAGTAGTACAAGGCTCCTCTATAGACAACGACGGCCCCTTCTAGTCTCTGAGACAATAGACCCCGATACAGCTTGCCCCGTAGCTAAGAGGGTTCGACAGAGCTAAAAGACTCGCTGAGGTAGTAGGTCCCTCTCCTCTCGGTAATAAGGAACAATATAAGGCAGACTTCCTCTCCTTTCTACGAATAGTTCCACCCTTCGACCTAGTTGTCTATACAGATGGCTCCCGGCTCGACTCAGGGGACTCAGGAGGGGGGGTATGCCTAACTAGGGGCGGGGTTGTCCCGACACTAAGGCCTATTCCTTTGGTAGCTCTCTAGAGATCTACGACGCCGAGGCTAGGGCCGCCCTGTACGGACTCGAGCTAGCGATTAGCTCCCCCTTTTAGGGGCAGGCAGAGAAGTGTTAGATTTGCCTAGATAACCTCGAAGCGACTCTACAGCTCACCTACTAGTCTCTCGGCACCTCACAGGAAGTCTTTAGTAGGGTCCACCAATATATAACTGTCTTTCCTAATAAGATTAGCACTAGGTAGTGCCCTAGCCACATTGGCATCCCCGGGAATGAGATAGCCGACAAGGCAGCAGGACTCGGCGCTCGCAACCCCCCCCTTCTACCCTCCCGCTTTGTACAGCGACCCTTAAGCGAGGTATTAGGGAAAATAGCAAGGAGCTCGCCTGTAAGCTCTGGCAAACAACGCTTCCAGCATCGTATAAGAGGCTAGGGCTTCTAACCTAGGTCGCTAAGCCGCGCTCACTAAAGCTCCCCCGAGACTTCCTCGGAAGGCTAATCGCCTCGAGGTCCGGCCACGGGGACTTTACAGCGTACCACGTCCGATTCCGTCACCTCGATACGCTACTCACCTCGAGCGACTACTTATACGGGAAAGAGAAGAAGCTGTTCCACCTACTCTACTGCCGTCGGGTTAAACAAATAGCCCCGACGCTAGTAGCAAGAGCTAAGCGAGACCCAAGAATCCTCTTTGGCCCTCGATCAGAGACCCTCTTTTGTGAGCTCCTTTTGAAGACCAACTTCTTTAATAAGATCTGCCCACTTCGAAAAGACTTAGTCACCACCTAGTCTACCCTATAAACACCTTTCTTTAGTCTTATTTCCTTTTCTATATCTTTATTTCCTTTGTCTACTACTGATCTCCCTTGTAACTATATATAGGGTTTTCCCCGGAAGTGGGGTCTCTCTTTAAACTGTCACTAGCAGATAGGCTCTCCTATTTGCGACCCCTGTAGCCTAGGGGGAATTTTTCTCCCTAGCGTCCTTTGTCCTGTCTAGGAATGACCTAGGAGCTAGCCTTTAGGTGTTAGTGTCCGCCGGACGTTAAACAGAAATAAATAAATAAAAAAGTAGTAAAATAGTAAGATAGTAGTATTGAAACTTAAGAGTACCCTAGAATAAAGTATACTAATTAGTCTAGGGGTAGATTTATATAATATTTGTATTACGTAACCTAATAATCGATATTATATTAGTTATTACTAAGACTATAATATATTATTATTAAAATATTTATAATATAATAACTTATTATCTGTCAGGGTGGGATATTGATTAGATTGTCCGCAAGGAGAGAAGGAGAGAACTCCTCGCGGTGGAACTAACTAAATAGCTACGGAATACCGAATACCCCTATTCACTCAAGCGAATCCATTCACTATAAAACTCGAAATCGAACCTTCACATTATCGAGCTTCTAATATTATATTAATAATATCGTGCCTAGGTCTAACTAGATAGTATCTTATATCTCAATTATAGAATATTCTAGCTTTCAAGACGCTACTGATTCCAATCTACAAGGTATCTTTCAGTACAATTGTTAGGAGTACATTAGGGCCCGGGGATCAGAGCTATCTGGTTGCGTAGGTCACGTGACGTAAACACTTCTTAATCTGCGTTCCAACTTCAATTTCTTGCTAGATCGGGATGTCATTTACTACTGACTTTGATCTCCCAGCCTGTAAATATGAAATTTCCAGAAACCTTCTGTCTACTTATAGTTGGTCGGAAAAAGCTCCGCCTCGATATCCGAGCCCTGATTTTCTCTCTTTGTTAGAAAAACCAGTTGAGGATAAATCACAAAGAAACAACGATAAATATGCTTGTAAATCTACTTGGGCCATGCAATACATTTTCTCTTAACTTCCTTCTTTCCATTGACCAGGTCTCTTGGCTGTATGTATCTTGTCATATTAATCATTAGAACTTCATTCTCCATTCCCAATCCAGCTACTACCGGAAATTAAACACTCGATAAGCGAAGCGGAGTCTCGCAAGACTATACCCGCAAAACACCCTCTATATCAAAACTCTGACAAACAGTCCTAAAAGTCAACGAAAGCCGTCGGCGATCCTCCAGAGGCTCCCCAAGACTACCCCCAAGACCCACGACCCGTTCCGCACGCAACAGCAACAAACCCACCCCCAAAGCCCCCTTCGCAAGACCACCACTAAGTCTCTCCTCCATCCCATTCGCCAAAACCGCCATCCTCGCAAAGTCATTAGAACCCCCACAGACTCCACCCCTCCCTCCTCGTCGCCGCAGCCTACGAATCCTAAACAACAACAACACACCCAAAATCCAATTCGTAATAAGTCCCGCACCGGAAGATGCGCAAACCCAGCTTTTAGCAGGAAGACGAAGACGCAGTTCGGTTGATCCCACGTTGCAAGCCACGAGATCGTACATGTACCCCTGGAAAGCGGTGAAGTATTTCTACGCACGGCGGTTTCGGGAGGAGACATATGAGGAGGGGGAGGAGGTATGGGCGGCTGATGGGTTATGGTTTCGAATCTGGTGAGAAGAAAGGGATATTTTGTGGAAAGCGCAGTATTTACTTAGGGAGGAGGATTATCCTGCTTGTGTGAGGACGGTTAAGAGATATTTATCTGGATTTAATGAGGAAGAAGGAATACAAGGACATTCGCATTACCTCCTTGTTCCGGTAGCGAAGCCTAAAGCTTGGCTTCAGGAGGGAAAGTCCCTTGATAGAGTCGTGGGGAGGATCAACTTGCGATTAAGTCGCTGTTGTTGTCACATCGTCGTGGGTCGGGAGAAAACCGCGCTACATGATGCTGTTGAAGCGTTTAAGATTGCGAATTCGACGCAGATGTTTTATATGATTTGTAAATGTCGGTTGTATATTGGGATTTGTCTGAGTAGACTGCATAGGTGGGAGGAAGCGGTTACGGCTTTTGAATTGGCTGCTGAAATATCGATTTTGAGTTGGGAAGAGAGGATGGGACATTTGGAGAGGATGGCAAGGAGTTGGTTGTTGAGACAGGATATGGGATTGAGGGAGTTGGATAAGGCGGCATGTTCGGAGTTGGTATGGTCGCCGCTGTGGAGTCCTTAGCGACAGTGAGACGAACGATATAAATTAAATGTCTGAGTCAAGGTCGCAAAAAGGCAGAGGCTTACTTGCAGCACTGTGACAACATTCTTCACTTGGTACTAGCATCACGAACTCCTTAAGTTGAACGAGAATACTATGAGACCCAATCTTCCAATCATTCTAATCCAGGCCAAGCCACAAAATATCCTTGGCGATCTCCTCGCTTACACAACAAAGCAAACCATCACCATTTCCTTCACTTCCCTCCCAAACAAAGAATAGACCCACGTTCCCACAAAGCTTACAGTGATCTACTGAGGGTATTTGTTGCAAATGTTTCACAAATTGCGATGTGCAACAAACTGTAAAATATCCTACTTTGACAAGCGGCTACTGTCAAACAAAGGCCCAAACATCGTGGCCTGCCTCCAATGTTGTAGTAAGTCTGTGGCAGCCACGAAGGGATGATGAAGGCAAGACACCTTTCAGAGATGGTTTATGAAAAATATACTAGTATGTGCACCGCCAGAATCTGGCGTTGAAAAAGTTCAGATAGAAAAGGAGAAAGATAAGACAGTGGAAAAACTCACTCAAAACATGCCAAATCCAACAACCACGTCCAAACCCTCCCTCCACATTGAAACAAACCATTGACCACCTGCTGAAAAGAAGACTGAATTGCATTGACTTTCTTGCATCAGATCAACAAAGCTTATCTGAAATCTCGACGTTTCCATCCAAAACCCCCCTTTATCCACTTGTCCCAGATGCGGGCACCCCTGGAAACAAACAAAGAAATTTCGATTCAGCATCCACGAAAAAGGTCTCGAGCTCGAAAAAACAAGTATCGCATACTCATTTTTGAAGATTAGGAAAGGGTATATACTTGCGCTGATTCTGGGTTGTTCTTTTCACATCTTCATCAATCCACGACTCGACATAACCGAAGCAAGCCCAGCCTAGCCCCTGATTAGACGAGCAGGCCGAGTAAACACGATTCCCAACAACCTACAAATCTGCAATTTTAACCCACATTCGCATTCAAGAAGATATGAGAAGAGAACAATTGGAAAACATTGAATATCAAAATGCCAAAAAAGAAGGGAAGACGCGGCCAGGGAGGCAAGAAGCTCAACCCCAACTCCAACAATCCCTCTCCCGCACCCTCAAACCTGGGATCCGACACCGAAACCGGGCAATCAAGTGCACCGAAAAACACCCCGATACCTAGAACAACAAAGAAGGTAGTTTTCAGCTCAGCGGACGATATCAGTGGAGGCGGCGGAGATGAAGAAGGATCCAATGCCTCGGTGACCTCCTCAGAGTTGCGAGAAATTCAGGATCTAGTTGCGACGGAAGGACTTGAGAATGTGGAGGGAGAAAGGTTGCCGGGAAATTTTAGTGACCTGGATGATAAGGATGACGAGGAGAGCACTGAGAGCAAATCGTCGAAGAGTAAATCACCCGAGGATCCAAAGAAGAAGAGTCCAACGGCTGGTCCTTCAAGTCGCAAGCCTGTTGCTGGCCATACAGAGTCCCCTAGATCCCCTGATACGTCGGGTGGGGATTTCAGAAAGTGGCCTCCAGAGCTACCACCAGGACAGACACTGAGCGAAGAGGAAGCCAAAAGGTTGGGGTTAGATACGTCGATGTTCGCGCCCCCATCGAGTACAAAAGGTCCGTACGCCTCCGACAGTGTTGCTGACATCTGGGAACCAGGAATGGAGAGACCAGATGCTCCAAGCTTCGAGGACAGACTGAAAGCCTTTGCGGCAAAAGTCCGAGCAGAAGAGAAGAAAGCTAAAGCTGACAAGGCCGCAGCATCAACCCCACCTGGGGGAGAATATGTATTTGCGAAGCCGACACCCAACACTCCTAAAGCAGGCCCCTCGGGATCCAAGCCTGCTGGCAAGAAACCTGTGTACGGAGACAACTTCGCTAAACCCACCAGTACCAAGGGTCCATATGGTACAGGAGTTGATATTCCGGTATTGGGAGATGGTAAGGATGTGGCACCTCGAACACCTTTGAGGACGCGCTACAAAGCTTGGGCGGAGGAACCTGACAGTGGGGATAGTTCTTCTTCTGATGGTGATGATGATGATGATGATGGTTCGCGTGCAGGGAGACCAATAGATCTCAAGCCAAAAGATACAATGGGTGATGATGACCTCTCCGACGATCCTGGAAGTAGCCCCTCACTAGCCAAGTCATCACCCGAAAAGCGCTCAGTAATGCCAGACTTGCCACAACTTACAGCCCAAAATGTAACTCCAGAAAAGCCAATGGAGAGCTCAGATGAACCCTTGTCCTCGAAGAAAGACAAGGGCAAAGGAAAAGAACCAGTCGCTCCTACCCCCAAGAAGCCCATTAAACCAAAATTCAACCCCATCTTCGAAGCCTACCCATACATGCCCGGCACTGATTTAGTAGACGGCAAAATACCACAACACATCCTCGATGCATCAGTTCTGGGTCGAGACGACGACCGTGATTTCTCCCGGTCCCCTTCACCGGTATTCTTCTTGGGAACACCAGTTCGAACGCCCGTTCAATCGCCCGTTCAGTCGCCCACTCGATCATCAACGGGACCAGCATCACCCAAAAAACTCACACCAATAGCAGAAGAAAAGGGCAAAGGGAAAGAAAAAGTTGGTGGTGACGATGGTGGTTTCGCTCCAGCAACCAGTACCAAGGGTCCTTATTCAGGGGGCGTCACGGTCCCAGTGGTGGGAACTCAAGACGATGTTACACGTCCAAGAACACCACCGAAAGAGCGAGAGGCGGCTGCTTCGGCTGGAACCGGTGGAACTGGTGGTAAGAAACCAGACACACCAAAGAACACTACCCAAACAGGCCGTAAGAAGAAAGGAGATACGTTCGAACCACCGCCTGCTACGGCACCGTCCAAGACGGGCCCCAGAGGTCTAGTGATGGGCCGTGATGATGATATTGTGAGACCAAGGACTCCACCCGAAGAAGGGATGGAGAGGAGGGAAAATGAACGAACGCAAAAGGAGGGAGCGAGGAAGAAGAGGCCGCAGTCTTTGCTTACAGCTTCTCAGCTTCCTGTAAGTTCATCTCGGCTAATCCCCAACCCCTGAAACTCAAAACAGTACCAAAAGAAGCGCAGAACGAAAAGAAAAATGCTAACGAGAGATCTCCTTCAGACAACCATAGAAATGACAGCCTGGCGCGACTTTGCCCGCAAAAACCCCGACAGAGAATGCATAACCCTCGCCAATTCTGCCATGGACTCCCTCTTATCCCACCAAATCGACCTCGTAGCCGAGAACATGGAGCTTGTCGCACTGAACAAGACCTACTCGGAGGAATACGCCAACATCGCAGACATCAACCAAGCGTTGCTCGCCAACGAACAAGGAGTGATCGACCAATATGAAGCGAAAGTCAAGGCTCTTGAAGAAGAACTTGCTGCGTTCAAGGCCCAGGATCCAGAGAAAGATAACGCTGAGAAGCTAAAGAAAGACTTGCGCAGGAGCGAGGAGAGGGTTTCTTATTTGTCGGGCAGTGTGAAGACGCTTTCAGGGCAGTTGGAGCCGTTGAAGATGCAACTCATTCAGTTGGCGACGGAGAGGAATAAACAACGCGATACGATTCTGGAGCTGGAGGAGGATCTGGAAGCTGCGAGGGATGACACAATTCCCGGTAGCGATGCAACGGCCCAGTTGAAAGTCCAGATGAGAAAAGCCGAGTTCAGATGCCAAGAGGAAAAGGCTCTCTTGCGAAAAGAAGTTAACGCCCTGGAAGCAGCTCTCAGCGATGCCAGGAAACAACCAAGTGGAGGACAGCCTCCAGGAGGGGATCCTAATGCTCCTCCAGAATACGACTTCGAGCTGCCGGATTACATAGAGCTAAACGACCGTAAGAACCCCTCCCCCCTTAAAGAAACCAGTGAGAAAACATACTAACCAAGCAACACAGAGGACCTGACAGGCGAAGTCGACATCTCAGAATTCGGCCCCGCGACAACACTCAATTTCGAATTCGCCATCATGCGCTGCAAGAGCGGAATCAATAATATACGAGTATCCCGCGCCCTCCGAGGCTACGCCGCAGGCGACGCACGAGTAGCCATTCGTGCCGCTCGGCAAGCTCTTGAAATTGCCAGAGCGCTTCCCGTACTGGAGCAAAATACCGAAGGGAGAGGCAGAGCCTTCTACTGGTTGGGATATGCGCTTTGGTATGCGTACAAACCTACAGAGGCTCTGGACGCATTCAGCAGCGCGAATTTGCTGTTAGGCAATCTGAGTGTACCGGAAAAACTAAAGAATGATGTCAGCGTTTGGGTTGATGAGTTGTACAAGAGAAACAATAAGGGCCCTCCTACTCGGGAGAGACTGCCATATGCGAAGTTGGTTTTGACGCATTTTTGGCAGGAGATTTCAAGTCCGGAGGGTACACCTGTTCCTATGTGAGATATTAAAAGGTTAGAGAAGGAGATGGGCATGGTTTGGTTCGGTTTCTCTCGTATTTTTGGAAATATAAAATTTTGATTAGAATACTGCTTTTCTACTTAGCAAATAAATTACACTGGTAATATACTACTCATGGGAACCTCCCAAAACCAACTTGCTATCCCCATGGCACCAAGGCTCATTGTCAAGGCCATGAGAAAATTGACTTCGTTGTTGTCAAGGATCCCAAAAAGACCACTCTCAACAACCCGACTTGGTTTCTCATCGCCAAAAGTTGGTTCTCGCCATTTCTTGGAGGCATCATATCGATCCGGGTCTCCCATCTTCTTATCCAGATCTTCTTCAATAGTTTGTGTTGGGACGGAGTTCTTCCCCTCTCCGTGAAGAAGATTTCTCTTCACTTCTGCTCTTTTCTTGTAATGCATGCTGCTCGGACCAGATTTGGAAACCAAAACAGTCTTTCCCCCCTCTCCCTCAACGATACGTCCAGTTCTCGTATCGACCACACTTCTCTGAAACCATCCACCTAGGAAGCTGTCCAGTAAACTTCCCAAAGCCCCCCATATAATCATAGCAAAAGAGAATCTCTGTCTCTTCATCAAATTCCATCCGTACGTAGGCATAGAAGGCGGACAAAAGGGAATTAGCGCAACAGAAGCAGTGACAATAACGAGAGACCCAAGTAACCCCGCAGCCAGACCACCAAGCGTTACGCCCCCATTTGTTCCTGGAGGCACCTGTCGTAGTGTGAGGGATGTAATAAGGCGCGGTTTGCTCTTTGAGAGAATCCCCAGTTCGGAACTAAATGTATCCGCAGCTACCGCGGCATAATTCGCGATTATTCCCACGACCAAAAGATCCCCTTGCCATGAGTAGCATGCTTCCGTAGGTACGTGGTTTAGTTCGCGTTGACGGAGTTGGTAGGCGTGGAGGAGGGTGAGGACGGATGCGACTCCGGAATTTGCAAGAACTATAGGTAGCAGACACCAAATTAGAAAATGATTTCTAACATAATGCACATATTGTATGCGACGGGATATTTACCTTGAATATGTGTCCTAGCTCCCTCCCCACCTGCATTCCCAGAGGCCTGCATAGTAAGTTTGGCCTTGATATCATGCTTCACCTGAAAGCTATTAGCCCAATCTATGCGCCCAAGAAATGCGATCCCATACTTTGGTGACTCTTGTGCCAGCAAGAAAAAAGACGATCAGAAGCGCAAATGGCAGATTCCACGGATGCACTGCGTGAGCAACGGCTGTGAAAACTGCTGCGACGATTCCGGCTGGTGTAAGGGATTTATGGGACCATGATCTGTAGGCCATGGCCATGGTAATAGGGACGGCTATTACTGCCTTCATTTTGAATGGCGTAGAATTCTGCGATGGAATTCTGTGGTGTTGCTGGGTTGAGAATCAAGATATGCTGGGAGCCTGGTGGAAAGCTTGGGTGACGACATCCCCTTGGCCGAGGACAGGGGTAGCTTCACACAGTACGCGTGTGCGGCGTACGGGGTATATCTTCATTCCTATCAACTTATCTTGGACTTGGTGAACGAAAAAGGTATAGGTACTCGAATTGCAGAAATCAATGCACCAACTCGGTCTCATTCTGAGGAAAGAGTAGAAACATCAAACATAAAAGCCCTTCATATCCTTGACCCCCACCTCGTCACCCCTTCTGACCTCCAACAGCCTCCCCGCACTGATCCTATCAGAAATCGGTACATCAACCTCCTCCTTCCCCAACATCAAGTCCACAGCGCCCTTCGCACTCAGACATGCATTCGGCATCCCATGTCCAGTAAAGCCAGCGCATAAAAACAACCCCTCTCCTCCACCCAACTTCTCACTCACTTCTCCAACCCACGGTCTCCCATCACGACTATACCCCATAATCCCACTCCATTCATATGTAGCCTCCAATTCACTTACCTCCGGCCCAGTCTGCACATCCAGAGCACTGACAAGTTCCCGTCTCAAATAACTCGCGACAGGCTCCGAAATAAAAGAATCGTCCGAGATGCCAATTCCCGCCTGTGCACCTAGTTGACGACCCCCTCCAAACATTAGTTCACCACCTCTTTCCACATCCGAGGAAGATGAGGAAAAGGGTCGTTGAATAAGGTAATCGGACGTATAAATCATCTTCACATTATCATATCCCATGAAACCGTAGCTATGTTGTAGAGGCTTATGCGTAGAGGACTTAGGGCTCATGGCGCTTGGTGGGAGGAGGGCACTCATTTCTCCCTGCACCGGGACGATGAGGTCGCTAAATTGGGGAAGAAGATGGGAGGTGTATGCATTTGTCGTTAACAGCACCTTTTTCGTTGCGATCATTCCTCGGTCTGTGTGAACGATCCAAGATCCATCTTGAACCTTTTGAAGACGTGTTACTGGTGTTTTAGTTTGCAAATTGAGTTTTGTTTCCGGGTTGAAGAGAAGATTCTCCAGCATCCAGCAGACGAGTTTGTAAGGCCATAATGAAGCAGCGTTTTCCTGAACGAAAGCTCCTACTGCTGTTGATACACGCAGATCTTCAAGTGACGGATTCGTGGACTCCTTGGTGACAACCGTCACTTGCTTCGCCAGGTCGGGGGCGTCTTGTTGCAAAACTTCCAAATGCTTGATGTCCGCTTCAAACATTTTCACATCGGAATACGCATGGCAACCTCTCACAGATTGCCATTCACACTCGATGCCATTTTCCTCAACCATCTTCTTAAGGACCTCATAATTCCGTAATTCAAAAGCCGCAATATCAGGTGGCGAGCCAAAGACCATTGGCTGACAGTGTCCCCCATTCTGTGTTTTGTCAGCCCTCCTCTTCTCGCTCATTTTCATTATATTTGATTGGATGGATGGGATGTAGACTCACACGACCCGTCGCACCCCAGCATGCTTCCCTAGCTTCCAACATAACCACATCAAGATCTTTACCTAAATCATCCTGTGAGAGAAAATGGGCTGCGGATGCACCCGTGATTCCACTTCCTACAATCACGAGATCTGCCTTTGTAGGTAGGGAATGAGTGGTCCTATGACCAAGGAGTTTCTTGGAGGGACAGCGGTGCCAGTATGAGGCTGTGGAGTCTGAAGTTGGGAGAGAAGATTGATTACTGGGTTTTGGGACTGTCATGATTTGAAATGATAGCTGAAAGATGAAGTAGGGGAAGTTGTAGTGTTGGAGAGTGATGATGACCTTGAGGTTGTCACGGAAGTGAGTAGAAGCCAAAAAGTGGGGGAAAGAGCTGTACACGTGATGTATTTGTATTCCCCCCTTTTTTTACTTAGGTATAATTCACTTTTTTTGATCTAGCACCTGACTTAATTGTGCCAGGCTTTGAGCTGATAGAGCGTGAACAAATACTATGGAGTCTAGTATAAGAAAGCTTCAGAACTAGAATGAGGAGGCATTTTGATGGACCTAGTATTCGCCATTCACACACTAACGTGTGCAATATTGCACATTTAACACTAGCGAATTCGGTTAAATTGAAAACACCATATAGGAGAAGAGTGTGAAAAAGAGAAAATATGATATCAAGTAACTAAAGCAAAACTCAAAGACGACGATGTGTTAAAGAGTAAGCTTTCTACACATGCTTTCCAAGATAATTTTACTTTCTCCTTCGATTTATCACACTTGATTTTCAGAAACAAGACCTTTTGTTCCATGGTAGCACTACAAAGTATCCCTTATGTCATGACCGTATTTCCAATAGAGTAATACCCGTCAAGGTATCGCCATTGCTTGTTGTGACCACCTTTTCTCAAAAAAACTCTGATTCATGGTCCTATCACAATCTTCAGATAAGTGGTTGTGTGTATGATGTGAGATTGTAGAAGGACGCTCACCTTTGTAGGGACTTTCGCGGACGGTGATTTCAGGCTATATATCTTGTTAGATGGGGGTCTGGAATGGTTAGCTATGCGGTGGCCATGAAGTGTATCTTGACGATATCTGCGGTTCATGTTCAGAGTAGTTCCTTTGGCTGTTTGTATGGGCATGTTGATAGACAGAGGGGTGGGCTCTATTCCGACGTCCGTGATGGAATAGGATGGATGTTTCAAGAATGATCACTCTTGGATCCATATGTTTGCCAGTACATTCGCTCTCATTTCAATGTCTCTGTTCTCTAATTTGTTTTCCTGGTTTCGGACAAGAGCTCATACCGATTTGACTGCTCCCTGAGTTCGCTGAATTGTACGATTGGGAGTGAAGTACTTAATACTACAGACGGTCTTCTATTACCGCTCTCCCCATTTCGAGTTCTTCTTCTTACCCCTCCAAGTTTTCCAATCTTTCCGTGCGGAACTTGATATACGACTTAATAAAATAAAGTGTCTAGCATCGGGTAGAATCAGTGACTACACACCCTACCAGTAGTGGGGTACTAACGCGAAATAGGCGCAAAAACACAAGCAGAAGATGCCATACACACATTTCTCCGCCCGGAAAACGGTTCCATGTTTTCTACGTGGAGCTTTTCAAGTTACAGAATCTGTGGGTAAGTTAACCTTATGGTGCCAATGTTCAGTGGTAACTCTTGATTCAACTCTTGCTCCAGACTCCGGCAATGCAAAGAAGAAGCCAGAACGACATCGTAAACACCCAAGAGAGAATGTCAAAAAAGAAAAATGTATTGTAACAAATCCGTTGGTTCATGTTTCGAGATAATGGGATGACGATGGAGAAAGCTTGGCTAGAGATGGACAAGGGAAGCAGCAGTAAACAATCTATTTCCTATTTTTCTAGATATTTGATTGTTCTCAAATTTCGATTCGTTCCTATCATAACTCAGTACGGAGGTACTCTCAACTCATTCTCCGTTTTTCCAAATTCATAATAAAATTATTCTATTGAACGGATCTGCGTTCGAAGATCGAGCCTATCTCGCCTATTTACTGTGACTCTTCTTGTCCATTGAGAGCTTTGATAACTCGGGATTGGCAATCCTGTTCCCGCTAAAGGCACGCCGGTGGCAGCGCTACGCGACCGATATGGTCATGCGCTAGCCTAATATTGCCTTATCTCGTCGCCGCTATTACGCCATAGTTCCACTTTCATGCTGACGGGATGATCTATTCACCCCGTGGCGGTTCACCACACGCCCTGATCTGTTTGCACCTCACAGCTTAAACCCTGGCATAGCCTCGGAAACACCAGCGCTGGACAGGGGGGGCCCAAACATTCATTTGCGAGGCTCCAGACGCGAATGAATAATAATATTGACGGGAAAGAGGGACGACGCGAATTCTTGTCAACGTAGTCCGGACTGAGTCGCCCAAATCCTCACCCACATTCATTTGCACCAGAACCCCCGCGAATCATACCACGTCATGACATCTGGCCTGAACTAATAGATTGCCGGCGAAGAACGATACATCCATAGAACAAAATCCCGGAAACCAGAAGCCAAGCCGAGAAACGAACCTTGTCCACCAGAACATCATTACGCAGGAAACGGCCTCGCATATAGATAGTCCTTGGAATACAATCGCCCACCTCCCCACGAAGGCAGACGAGAAACCCCCTCCCTCCCGATGGTGCGATCCTTTGAAACCCTCAGCCGCTGAGTCAAAGCCGTATTGGACTCGAAGTGTGTATATTGGGATAGTGGGGAAAGGGGGCTCGCACAAATTCTCCCTTGAACAAACGCAAAAATGGCCGGAGGAAACATCAAGGTGGTAGTGAGATGTCGGCCATTCAATGGCAGAGGTATGTGGTGTTCTTGCGATCGGGGCAATTCCGAAGACACGGGCGAGAAGAATATATAGTCTGAGGCCAGGGCTGACATATGTGGGCAGAAATTGATCGCGGAGCAAAATGTATTGTGCAAATGAAGGGCAACCAGACCGTACTGGTCTCACCACATGAAGCCGATCCAAAAGCTGGCGCGAAAGCAAACAAGGACGCAGGGCCGAAAACCTTTGCCTTTGACAAATCCTACTGGTCATTCAACCGCGCCGACGAGAATTATGCGGGGCAGGAGAATCTTCATGAAGATCTGGGGAAACCGCTGTTGGACAATGCTTTTCAAGGATATAACAATTGTATTTTTGCCTACGGACAAACAGGTTCTGGAAAATCGTACTCGATGATGGGATATGGCCCCGATGCCGGTGTTATTCCCAAAATTTGCCAGGACATGTTTGAAAGGATTGGGAACTTGCAAAAGGAGAACAGTTGGCGGTGCACAGTAGAAGTCTCATACTTGGAAATCTACAATGAGAGGGTGCGAGATTTACTGAATCCTTCGACGAAAGGGAACCTCAAAGTCAGAGAACATCCATCTACGGGACCATACGTGGAAGATTTAGCAAAGTTGGTTGTTAGCAGTTTCAACGAGATTGAGCACTTGATGGACGAGGGAAATAAGGCCCGTACCGTCGCTGCGACAAGCATGAACGAAACGAGTAGTCGAAGTCACGCCGTTTTTACCCTTACCCTGACACAAAAGAAACATGATAAAGAGACGAATCTTGCCATGGAAAAGGTTGCAAAGATTAGTTTGGTAGATCTTGCTGGGTCCGAGCGAGCAAATTCAACTGGTGCAACAGGAGCTCGGCTGAAGGAGGGAGCTGAGATTAACAGATCTTTGTCAACACTCGGTCGAGTTATTGCAGCATTAGCTGATTTGTCAGATGGAAAGAAGAAGAAGGGTGGAAAAGCCGCAAATCAAGTGCCATACCGAGACAGTGTATTGACTTGGCTGTTAAAGGACTCTTTGGGAGGAAATAGTATGACAGCAATGATTGCTGCCATTAGTCCGGCAGACATCAATTTCGACGAGACCTTAAGTACACTCAGATACGCCGACAGCGCCAAGAGAATCAAGAACCACGCCGTTGTCAACGAGGATGCTAATGCTAGAATGATTCGCGAGTTGAAAGAAGAATTGGAGGCTCTCCGGGGAAAGCTGAGTGGCGGTGGTGGTGGAGGTCCCGCGGAAGAGGTGTATGCCGAGGGCACACCATTGGAAAAACAGATCGTCAGTATCGTGGCACCAGATGGAACCGTGACGAAGGTTTCCAAAGCCGAAATTGCTGAGCAACTCAATCAGAGTGAGAAGCTGTACTCGGATCTCAATCAAACGTGGGAACAAAAGTTGCAAAAAACCGAGGAAATCCACAAAGAACGAGAACAAGCCTTGGAAGATTTGGGTATCAGTATCGAAAAGGGCTTCGTAGGGTTACACACCCCGAAGAAAATGCCCCATTTGGTCAACCTTTCAGATGATCCCCTCTTGGCAGAATGTTTGGTATATAATTTGAAGCCTGGTCCCACCACGGTTGGAAATGTGGATGCAAAAGTTGAGAACTCCTCGGAAATCCGACTAAATGGCAGTCGAATATTGGAAGAGCACTGTACTTTCGAAAATGCCGACAACGTCGTAACGCTGGTACCAAGAGAAGGTGCTGCGGTCATGGTGAATGGAAAACGCATCGTGGAACCTCGACGTTTACGAAGCGGTTACCGTGTTATTTTGGGAGACTTCCACATTTTTAGGTTCAATCATCCCATGGAAGCTCGAGCTGAGAGGGCCGAAAGTTCATTGCGACACTCCATCATCGCAAGTCAAATACAGGACTACGACAAAGTTTCACCCTCGCCTAGTCCCAGGCCCGGACATGATAGGAGTTTTAGCAAAGCTATATCTGAAGCTGACTGGGAGGGGAGTCGTCCAGAGTCTGCAATGTCGTTGCAACGTGGTCGAGATTCAGATTGGTCGTTTGCTCGTCGTGAAGCAGCAGGGGCGATTCTAGGGGCCGATCAGAAGATTGCAGGTCTAACAGACGAGGAGTTAAACATCTTGTTTGAGGACGTGCAGAAAGCTCGAGCTGAGAGAGCCAACCGAGAAATTGAGGACGATATGGACTCCGTTACTTCATATCCCATAAGGGAGAAATATTTGTCTAATGGGACTTTGGATAACTTCTCCCTTGATACCGCCTTGACTGTTCCGTCAACTCCCAAACAAGGCGAAGTGGAGGATAGAATGCGAGAGGTCAGAGAAGAAATGCAAGTACAACTTGATAAACAAAAAGAAGAATATCAAGAACAGCTGAAAACTGCCGAGGCTGCCAACGTCGAGGTGGAGGAAATTAAAAAGGAAAAGGCTCGCATGGAAGACAATCTACGCGAAGTCAAGAAAGATATGCTCGTCCAACTTGAGGCGCAACGTAAACAATTTGAGGAACGCTTGCTATCACTGCCGCCATCAAAAGTCCTGGCGGAGGGCCCTGAGCCACTGAACGAGGAGGAAATAGCGATTGCCAAAAAGGTTGCTGAGCATTGGCGTGGTCAAAGATATGTTCGTATGGCTGAGGCAGTTTTACAATCTGCCGCCAACCTCAAAGAGGCCCAAATAATGAGTCAAGAGATGGATGAGAGCGTGGTCTTTCAATTTGCTATTGTTGACGTTGGTCATGATTTATGCTCATCATATGATATGGTTCTCAATGGGATATCAGGTGAGGGGGATGACCTCTTCTTAGAAGGTGCCAACAAGCCTTGTGTTGGGGTTCGTGTCATCGATTATAGGAGCAGTGTGGTTCATCTATGGAGTCTTCAGAAACTTCAGGACCGCGTGAGATTGATGAGGCAAATGCATCAATACATGGACCGCCCTGAATACATGCAACACTTTCGACTGGACAACCCTTTTATGGAAACTTGTATGCCACAGTATACACACATTGGGGACGTGGATGTACCCCTCGCTGCTGTATTTGAAAGTAGGGTACAAGACTTTACGCTTGACGTTCTTTCGCCCTACACTTCGCACGCAATCGGCATGATCAAGTTATCTTTGGAGCCTTCATCTGCCAGGGCGCCATCAAGTACCTTGAAGTTCAATGTTGTGATGCATGATATGATTGGATTTGCTGAACGGGAAGGCACTGAAGTCCATGCACAACTCTTCCTGCCTGGGATATCTGAGGAGGGAGGCGTTACGACAACGCAAATGATCATAGACTTCGACGAAGGTCCGATCCGATTCGAAAGTGTGCACAGCATGAGTGTTCCAATGTTTGGCCCTTCAGATGTATCGCTGCGCGTCGCAATATTTGCAAAAGTTTCGTCAATGCATCTTGACAAGTTGCTCAGCTGGGACGATATGCAAGATCATGCACCCAGAGCTAGCAAGAAAAGAAGAAATGCTCGTATTGCTGAGTCGCAATTCTATACCGAGGAAAAGCATGATGTTTTCGCAAGGGTACAAATCCTTGAATTAGCCGAGACTGGTGAATACCTTCCCGTGGAGGTCATCCAAACCAGTGATTTGGATAAAGGATCTTTTCAGCTTCATCAGGGTTTACAGCGCCGGATATTGGTAAATTTAACGCACAGCTCTGGAGAAGCTTTGCCCTGGAAGGAAATTTCGAACCTTCGTGTTGGTCGTATACAACTTGTCGACCATGTTGGCAAGACTCCAGACCTGAGTACCCCTACCCCAGATGTTCTTCTCAACCTCACTTCCAAACCACAAATCAAAGTAAATCCAAATGGTACGACCAACGTCACTCTGGTGGGCCAGTGGGACTCGAGCGCCCACGCATCATTGCTCCTTGACCGGGTGACACCGGACAAGTACAAGACTCAGATGTCCCTGTTATGGGACGTTACCTCGGACAAATTGGCAGCACCGATGACCTTCTCACTTGACGTATGTTCGCAGGTTCTTTCTCGCTCATATGTACGTTCCACTTCAATGTTCGCATCGTTATGGCAAACTGCTCGCATTGTTCATTCTACCAGTGGGATCTTCTCAATATCAGTGCGGCCATCACCCGTCAAGCGTGCTGGAGATCTCTGGCGCATGAATACTCAGAATGATTATGTCAAAGGGGAAGAGGGTCTCATCAACTGGGCACCTCGAGGTGTATCCCTGATTCGGGATCACATAGCTGCGAGACGGAGAAAACACAGACTGGCAGATCTCGAAGCGGCGAAACCAATTCTCAACAGAATCACATGCCCGGAACCTGCTCCAGTAGATACAGTGGAATCTCCCAACGACGAGAAACAACCAGAGGTGGAACTGACGGAACGCCAACGAGAGCTTCTCAACAAGTATCTTGGTCTTTGGCATTTATGTCGCGACCCATCAACACGTATTCTCCGACCATCTAACGTCGAGCCACCGTCCAACGGTGTCGCAACCCCTCCTCCCGTTCAACCTTCCTCGCCAAATCTCCTAGCCAATATCTCACTCGTACATAAAAACTCCGAAATCCTCAAAGGCGGATACCTCCTCACCCCATCACTCGATAGTACCAAGTGGGTGAAGCGATTCGTCGAATTACGGCGGCCATATCTACATATCCACTCGATTCCTGATGGAGAAGAAGTTTCTGTCGTCCCTCTACGAAATAGTCGCGTTGATCATCAACCTCAGATTGCGAAACTATTACGCAGAGATACCGATGCCAATCGGAATGGGATTGCGGGGAGAGGCAGAACTGTAGAGAGAGACGAGGAAAAGGTTTTCGCTGTTTACGGGACGGACAATTCGTGGTTGTTCAAGGCGAGAAGCGAGAGGGAGAAGGTTGAGTGGATCTTCAAGATCGATCAGAGCTATTTTAGTAATGGGGCGAGTTCTGCGGGGGGTAGTGGCAGAGGAAGTGAGAGCGGGAGTGATGAATGAGTTAATGAATTGCGTATGGGATGTGCATTAGGGAACGGTAATATTCTTGCTTGCTTGCTCATTCATTCTGCGAGCATTGCTGGTGTTTCTTTTCTTTCCTTTTTTTTAATTTTATTTGGTTGGATATCTCTTTGGGAGACATGGGCTGCGGAGCTGAGGCACGGAAAAGAGAGTACTTATCTGGGAGGAGAAATAGAGGGGAAGAGAGAGGGGAGCGAGAGAGATCTTGTATGAGTATATGATACCCATGTTCTTTTACCACCCCTTTTTAGGGCATTACTTATTTGGAAGAAGGAAGTATGGAATTCCTCCTTGGTACTAGTATTTCATTTGTTTAGAGAGCAGTTGGTCATGGCGATAGTGCGGTTGGCTAGAGCTTACAGTAGTGCTACATAGACTAGTGCAGGAAAAGGAGTGGAGGGGTAATTACAATTTATATTTTGAGCACGTATTCTTGAGTGCTTGTTGGGTGTGACGTCTATTGTGGGTAACATATTTCTCTTGGGTTTTGTCCTTTTCAATATCATCCTTTTGACTTTGCTGATGTTTGGAAGAGGTTACCACAGCTTTGGGAATGAGTTGAGTTGAGTAGCACCTACAGTAGGTGCTAGCTACTTAACCCAACTCGGGGAAATTTAGGCTGGCTCAACTTAACCAAATCCACTAGTCATACTCAATCCCACTCAACTTGGAGTAACTCTGAGTAGTACTCGAGTTGTTGAGTAGTCTTTTACGACGCTGAAGGGGTATTAGTTGGGTTTTGATGATTGGAAAAGGAGGATAAAAGCCATTTTGGATACACCTTCGCTTAGTCAAAATAAGCTCAACTTTCACTCAGAAAACTATGGGTGCTCTTTGATAGAGGGCTGGCTAAAATCAGATCATACACTTTGGTAGCATGTTATGTTAACAGGAGGCACAATCGCCCTTCAAAAGTGTAGTGTTCTCCAACAAGCCTATTCACAGACGAATGGGGCCGCAGCTTCCCTAGTCTGGTTATACATTCTATAAATGGGGGTTTCCGGCTAATTTACCCTTGTACCGCATGCAAAAAACGCGAGAAAGAAGTGAATGGGGGTAAGAAGCCCTGTTCGCACAAAGATTCACCTAGTAACGATAGCATTATGAGTAACACCTACTCACTCACGTCACCATTATCATTCCGAAAACACCCGTATTCACGCCATCAACTGCAAAGAAATGCTTCTTAGAAATGTAAAATTGTGCATTTTTTCCATAATCATAGTAAAGATGTGCTCGTCTTCTACGACTTTGAAAAAGATGTATCATCCAAGTTTCATCCGTGAAAGAAAAACAGACCAAAGCAAGCAGCTGAAAAGAAGAAATGATGGCCTTCCCTGACACACCCCACCTAAAGTTTTGCTTTCTGTGTTTCTCTCTTCCATTTTCCCATACGCCTCAACCCCAAGTTGGCATGATGATGTTGTGATCCCAAACTTTGCCCTCCAATCCCAAGTAAAAGAAACGAAGAAAAGAGTGCTCCCGCCCCAAGTGCAAACTGATTTCTATGGTATCCATCGTGTTTGCCATCCTCCGGTGCGAATATAGGCATCCTGTAGTTTTTCGATGATCGCATCGGCTGCCTCGAAGGCATCGCCCCAAAATCCATCAACGGGCTTCCAATTGCCCCAATCCCCATTAAACGCAGTCAATTGCCTCATAAAACCCTGCCCCTTCTCCGTCATGAAGCTCGCTAAGCCTAGAAGTCGTTGTATACGGCAAAGCTCACGAACACTCAGGAGGATCCGCTCATTGGCGTTGACCGACCATGTACCATTAGGCAGAGGCTGCATCTGGGGCACCGCGTTGATATTGATGACGATGTATTTGCTGGTTCCCTGCCGAACGACACTTTGATAGTGGGCTTCCAGGTTACAGGGAGGAGAGTTCGCGGTACCGAAAAGGCAGGAAAGAATTAATTCTGGCGAGTAATTGCCGTGGGCTTCCTTCACATGGTACGCGAACATCTTCTCGACCTGGTTTTTGAATTGTCCAACCCATCGTCCCTCACTGTATCGTGGTAGCTGTAATCCGCGTAAGTCGGAATAGTAGCGAAGCATATTGGGGAGGGGATTGCCCTCAAGGACCCAGGAATCGTGGGATTCTCGCCAAATGTTTGGCTGGGGATGGTAGGCCGAAGTATACTTCGTATAGATGGTTGGGAGGGGATCCAAAGCAGCAGAACAAATAACCGAGCGGAGTACATATTTGAGGCTTTCTGGGCCTCGAGAGTCCCAATACCTCTCCAGGAGAGGGAAAACCGCCTTGCAAAGCGCAAATTGCGCCAAAATACCACCTCCACCCCCCTCCATGGGGTCAATCGAGTCGCATATAAGCCGCAGAATCTCAGGTGGAAGTCTTGTGAGCCTATTCGACTCCATTTGCTTATATACGCGTGTGATTGTGCGTCGGTCGGGTTTCTTTGAGAAGGGGAGGTCGGCGAGATCGGATTGGGAGAGCGCAGAGCTCTCCGCGAGGAACTGCGCGCCAGTGGTACCATTCGTGAAAATTTGGACGTGGTTTGGGAGGAGGGTCGGCGGAATTGAGTGGAGTTTCCACCAACAAAGCGTCTGGAAAGTCATTGGTCCTGACTCTTTGAGAAGGGTTTTGATACCCCGCTGACGCTTTTTTGCGGCGGAAGACTTTGATTTCGCCATTGTAGATATGTTCTAGTGTTCGTAGAGTTAGTTGGTGCAAGAATAATGGTCAATATAGGGGTAGTGGGTGCTGTAGACGTACCAGAATTGTTGTCGCCGCGACAAAGAGGAAAGAAGTAGATCGGTGGTTGAGGTGCTTTTATACGTCGTCCGCCTCGCTGTAGGTGAATGTTGTAGGCAGCAGCCTTGCTAACAGGGTGAATTTGAAGCGAAGGTGATGCTAACGGTCGGTAAAAGTTGACCCTTATTCAAACCTAGTATTGTTTGTTTGTTCTCTCGCGTAAACTGCTCTCGCTTAATGAAATTTAGAGGCAGCTTTGAAACAATAGAGTTCATTCTATAATATTTATTAAAGGTAGGAATTCTCTTTTATCTAATTTATAATATAGAGATTTATTTATTTTAACTAGTTTTTATAATCTAATTTATCTAATAATCTTATGAAAAATACGAAAATCTCTTATATCTTATCAAAGCTATTTTCGTTCTATTATTTCGATAACTTTATAAAGTAGAGTTTATTCTATAATATTAAATAAAGTTAGGAATTATCTTTTATCTAATATATAATATAAAGATTAAATTATTTTAACTAACTTTTATAATATAATTTATCTAGTAATGTTATAAAAGATACGAAAATCTCTTATATCTTATAAGGGCTATTTTTGTTCCATTATTTTAACAACTTAATAGATTAGTGTTTATTCTATATTCTCTTAAGAAATTAATAAGTTTCTATTATCTAATTATTAGACCTAGTACTTTATTCTCAAAGCTAGCTCTAGTAATACACTTCTAATTATATTATTTAAATGAATACTTAGAACAAATTTTATAGATTACATGCTTATAGTTAGGATCTTATAATCTTTTATTTGAAAAGGCTAAAGTGAAGGCTATATTCTAATCTACTTACGCTAATTATCATTAGTTCTATCTATATCTAGTAGTTTAAATTTAGTATAAAAGAAAGAAGATTAATAGAATAATAATTAAAACAATAATATAATAAGCTTATATTATATGCTAGACTCCTAGAGCAAGTATAACTATCTAGATCTCTGAATACCTAAAAACAGTATTCGTGCTATATAACACAAGTACTACGAATAAATGTATTTTATACTTCAAATGTACCTTATACCACGAATGTATCTCGTACTACGAATATAATCTCATACTACGAATATAATCTTATACTGCGAATGTAATCTCATACTTCGAATGTACCTTATACTACGAATGTGTCCCATACTACGAATGTAGCTCATACTACGAATGTAGCTCATACTACGAATGTAGCTCATACTACAAATGTCCCTTATACTACGAATGTCCCTTATACTACGAATGTCCCTTATGCTACGAATATAATCTTATACTACGACTATATCTTGTACTTCGAATGTACTACATACTACGAATGTACCTGATATTACGACGAATATATCTTATACTTGTGAAGGTTCGATTTCGAGTTTGATAGTGAATGGATTCGCTTGAGTGAATAGGGGTATTCGGTATTCCGTAGCTATTGTGTTAGTTCCACCGCGAGGAGTTCTCTCCTTCTCTCCTTGCGGACAATCTAATCAATATTCCACCCTGACAATACTACGAATATACCTTATACTGCGAATGTGTCTCATACTGCGAATGTACCTTCTACTACGAATGTGCCTTACACTGTAAACGTAGCGTGCGCTTTTGAATACTTACTACGCGCGACAGTAAGAGTTAGTGAGTATAGCCAGACTAGAAGTGGTGGAGATGTTTTAGGTAGAAGTATTACCCTATATAGCTTTTAAAGATTTGAATGTGAATATAATAATAATCGCGAGAAGGGCACCTCAAACAAGCTTATGTATTTTTGCATAGCAATTAGTATACAGATATTTACGATCATTCTTCTTGAAGTAATTTAGCCTCTTGTTTAGATTAGCGATTATAATACCGCATTTATTGGTTTACAAGATAACATATTACATATAAAAAGTCTGTCTAGGGACCAATATAAACCTTATACGCTAAAAAAAGTAATATCTTAATTATTAATTTTGCCCTACTTTTAGGGGATTTATGTTCCCCGCCACTTAGCCCACTCCTAGCCTTTATGTTTTACCCCTAACCTTATCTAATCTTCTAATTATTTAACTATTCCACATTTATAATTTAGGTATATTCTTATAGGAAGAATAAGACGTAGAACCAGTCCTAAAATCGTTCTAAGAAGTAGGCATAGGGGGTCAGTTATAGATTAAGCGAGTAATAGGAGGGTAAATAGGAATAGCTCCAAAAAATATGTACTACTTTTTTTTATACCGATTATAGAATATACTTTTACGAGTTTAGCTCTAAAATACTGAGTCTTTTAGAGTATATAGTAGTACTAAAATAAGTGTAGAAAGTTTAATATAAAAGTATCGATTTTAGATTCTAGCTCTCTAATTAGTCAGAATTATAAGATACTAATCCTACAAACTTTTAGAACCATATACAATATACGCATGTTATCTTAACAAGGAATGTTATTTTGTAATCCAATTAATACGGTAATCGCTAAAATAAGTCAACCCAAACAGGCCCTTACATCGAGTGCTGGCAAGTTGACTGATTATGTACAGTAATTTAGTGAGAAACTGCGAATTTGCAGGTAGCTATGGTTCTTTTGCAGGATGAATCTAACAGGTTTCGTCCAAAGGAAAGGGTACAATATAAGGATGAAGTAAGTATAGAGAGAAACTAGCTAGTAGCAGTAAGTAGCTCCAGTATTACGCAATTGTTTAGCTGACCTTGCTCTGAGAACCTCGTAGACAATATCACCATTTTTTACATCGCTTTCCTACGCTACATTTCGAATACCGCAACGGACGTATTCCTAGCCTTGAAAATTCTACTCTCAAGTTCAAGTGGTGTTATCGAAACCTTCGCCGCCACCCCCCCTACAAACTTTCACATCTTACCTACACCATCAAATCACCACTATAGAAACACTGACACAAAAAACTAACTAGTACGTCTCTTTTCCCCCACGGAAACAAAACTGGGACGTAAAATTAGATAAGAAAGGATAGAGCTTAGTATTCTAGCTCTGGCACAATACCATCCTATAATATTAGAAGAAAGAAGAAGCTTAACGAAACTTGGATTACTCCCAGATTCCTGGTTCAAGTATACTTACAACAATATTCTATAAAAATATAATCAGAAATTTCTAACGAAAAGAAAAAAAACCCCCCTGTTCCTTTGCCCTGATCGATAAAAGCTATCTTACCAAACTCCTTAAAACACTACACTAAACAATACACCACCACTAAATCAATCAACTAACTAAATCTCACTTCCCCATACATATAATTTATATCAACAGTGAATCATCTACCTAAAAAAAGGGGGTAAAAGGAGTTAACCGAGAATAAACCAGAAACTAATGGGATTGAATATCAAAGCGAGTGAAGGTTAGATGACTGAGTGACGGGGTTGTCGTTTAACCTGATGCAGCCAAACATCTACTGTGAAAGATCCAGGATAAGGAATAAAGACAATTGATTCCAAAAGCAATCAGGATATAGTGAGGAGAGTATAAGATAGCTGTGGGAGATATGCGATGTTTTATGTGGGTGAAGGTTGTATTAACCATCTGTAAACCCCTTCCAAAAACTATTGAGCCCTTTTTTGTGTACTTACATCCTATCTAAGGAGCAACCAAAAGAATACGACGCATCACTCAATAACATCCTTTGCGCCAGGTACAGCTCTCCAACACCAACCGCACCAACTCCTTGCTTTTCCTTCAGCCTCTCTAATTAGGAACCTGCCTTGTTGTTTTTCATCGCCCCACTCAGGGACGCAGGCACCAACTTTGACCATAGTGACCAATTTCTTTTTTAAAACACCTCCAATTCCTTCAATCTCATGTCGCGCATATCCAGGACCAATATGACCATTGACATTGACGGAGCTACCATTGGAGCTTGGTGGACTTGATGGACTTGATGATGGGCTTGCAGCTCTGCTTTCAATCTCCCTAGCATCTTCAGCATCACAGTCGGTTTCTTGCTCAACTTCTCTGGCAGCGATACATTCTTTGCCTCTGCCACATTCGACTCCACGATCTCCTTCCCCAATACCGACCCCCAAACCACCAAGAGATGGTAAATATCTTGTGCGCCACCTCCATACGCCTTCATACTCCGAGTCTGCGCTCCGCAAGCTTCTGCCACAAGGTTGGCAGAGCCAAACGCCTTCAGTGGCACAGTTGCAAAGTGCACGTTTGAGCATATTGGTGTTGATTGGAGAGGTGGACTCGGATGCGCGGTTTGGACCATTGGTACTAGAGGAGCTCGCAAGGGAGGAGAGTGGGGCCTTGGAGCAAGCAGCGCAAAGGCGTCGATGGCGATGTTTGAGGAGGCCTGACGATGGTGGTTTTATCGTGCAATTCTGATTCAACTTTAGCGTCGTACAGGTCAGAATCGATTCTGTAGAAAATACTAACTCTGCAAACAACTCTATTACACCTACGGCAGCCACCAACCAAGTCTCGAGCGCAATCACCGATCTTGCCGTTTCCTCCCTCCCTTCCCGACTCCACAAAGTACCAAGTTGCGGCTCTAGCTCGAGAACGTAACGTATTCTCTGGGTCGGGTTCAACATCTTCATTCTCACAATGCAAAGTGGAGGAGAGTAGTTGCTTGCGGTATTGTATGAGGCTCGCACGTACTTGACGGCAAGATTGCGCAAGGGCATCGAGGGTATTTAAATCGATGTGTGACGCGATGGAGATGACAACGCTGCAGAAATCAAGAAGTATCAGTATCCATTTGGGGCTCTCACAGTGACACGTTGTGCAAAATGCAAAGAATTTCATTCGGGCTCATCATAACATACGGATAACATCCCAACGCTTCTGCCACCAATATCCTCTGGTGCTCCTGCGTAGTCGTGATCGCTTCAAGTTCCACATCGTCGTTTGCCACGCTGCTACCTTCATTTATGCTGAGGTTTCCAACGCCAAACTGCCCGAGGGGTTTTCCAGTATTACGTCCATTTCTATCCCAATGTGGCCTCAATCTGATATCCTCTGGAGGCTCGCTTTCGTCATCCAATTCGACGAAGACAACCATGATGCTCTTTTGTGATTCTCAGGAGTTGGATACCCAATATCGACAGAAATCAGATTCGAAGTTGACAATGAAGCCAAAGAAGACAAACTATCAAAAGCAGCAATGCTAAGAATCGACAGCTGTAAACGAGAGGATTCCGAAGGAGGGCCCATTGAAACTGCGTTGACAGCAGCAGATCAAGGGCAAATGATGTTGTTGCAAGGGAAAATGAGGGGAGCTCCCTCTAAGAAGCTGTAGATGTAGATATGTGGGATATGGATAGGTAAGAGGTGACAGAAGGAAACGAGGGGTTGAGAGTCAGTAGTTCAGATTCAAGAGGTCACGAAGCTTGAAAGAGCCAAGTTCTAGAGCGCGGGGCCGATCCCTTTTGATTGGTTGGCAATGCGACAGAAGTGGGTCTATGGCAGACTGGAAGGAGCGGAAAAAGCGGAAAGAACGGAGCCATAATGAGGATGCGTGATTGGAGGCGTGATGTGCATAGGTAAGTAAGCTTTATACTTTTACACTTGCATCAGTCCAAGTTTTGCCAATTCGCACTTGCTCTACCTAGATACGCCCTTCTGTGAGCAGCATTTCAAGGTTATATTTATCATGTGTGATCCGCTCTACTAGGAGCTGACTTTGCACACAAGCAGCACACATTTGTCTATTCCTGCTGTATTACATTCAGAGAACAATCCAATCAAATTGATTCCTGTCACCTGCAAATGTCAACTGGGTATCTACATCAACCGATGCAGACAATGCGCATCCAACTTACCATTAGGAGATGTTAATAAATCTTTGGATAAACACCGTCGGATTTGTCATTCATCGCATTTGCCATTCGGTGCTTAGGCGATTTTCATCCGGCATGCGCTTGATATTGCTTGATATGGCTTGATACTAGCTCTACATGCAATAAAGAAATAGGCAACAAACTCATGCTCGCTCTGGGATATCCAAAATACATAGCTCAGTGATTGGGGAAGTGTTAACTCCCGTTTCACAGCTATCAAAAATCCTGACAACGCACTAGGCGTTCACGTAAACATGTTGACAACGGCACCCGCTTCCTAGTTATGGAAGCCTTGGTCATTCCTCAAGTTCTTTATATGGGCAGCGTGGACAGGAAAACAGAGAGATGGACTACTGGCTTGAATGACATGGTGGGCGAGGGAGGAGACTGGTCGGATCTCATACATTCTTTTTCATGATATGAATTACATGCACACTCTTTCAGGAGGCTGCAGTGAAACTCACCCATGGGACAGCTCGCCTGGATTCTCGATGAAACGCACCACCTAGTGGAGACACACACTTTCTCTGACGAGGAAGTCATCACATGGGCCATGATATATATCATCCCAGGCACACCAGCTCAAGCCTCAATTTACACGACGCCCAGTTTTAGTTTAACAATCAGATCAGTGGAAAGCAGGACTTTGGAGCCAGTTTGTTTCCAAAGGAGGTGGTGAAGTTCCGAGATTCTGGGCGGAGGCTATGATTGCGAAGAGGATTGTCTTGTGGAACGTATATGATGAAGGGGGACATTTCCCGGCTGTCGAGCAACCGAAGGATTCAGTGGAAGATATTAGAGAATTTACGAAGGGGATGGATAAGGGACGCTCGGCAGCTTTAAGGGTTAGTGGGAAGTTGAAGGTATGAAATTACAGCACCCCAGGCTTAGTTTCCTGAAAAGGGTTAAATAGGTAGACCAATCTTTACCTAGAAACTCGGCTCGAATATACCAAAGGTTATTTCACTTATAATACAGTCTTTTGATTGGAAGTTATTGCCAAATAGCGGGTCATAGAGGTCTGAGGCCTTTACAAAACACTCCCGCTATTCATCTGAAAATACACCTTTTCCGGAAACTAAGCCCGGGGGGCTGTAGATGTGTTGGATCAAGTCAACAAATTAGCACGGAGCAAACAATAGCTGCAGTATCAATCAAATCAGGCACTTCTATAGTAGAGGTCAAAGTAGGCGAACGATAGACCGGTTTGCGGCCAGATCGGTACGAGTTACCCATATATAATGAATTGATAAAGCTTTCTTTGAGAAACACGGCTGTACTTTCTCTTTCGCTACTCGGTCTGGTAAGATCCAGCGCTACAGCCATTCAGATTGCTCCAAGCTTTATGGCTTTCTGCTTCAGGTCGTACAAAACACCTCCTTTTCGTCTCATCATTGAACATTGAATGAGAAGCAATAAAGATGAGGAAGATATGCCACAAGGATTCGAAGAATCCTGACAGATGTGTAGAAGATAATGTTGACCCGGCTCTTCAGATATATAGCTCATCGTGGCTAGCTACCAGCTTGTAGACGACGTGTTCCATCAGCGGTTAAATGGAAGGCACAATGCAGGACTGCTCTTCAAATGCCACGTCCTAGCCATGAGGAGGCCTTCTATGCGGCCGTGATGGTTGCTGGAGCTCTGCAAGGAACCGTAGGGAGAAGGTGAGGGCTGCAAGATGAAGTTGCACATGTCTCAAGATCCCCGCCCCAGTCGGAATTCTGAACTGTGCAACCATCCATCACCACCATCTGGCACCTTACACAGCAGCTCGCAGAGTTGCTTTTGGCGCAGGTGGTGGTTGGGCTGGGAGCGGTATGCATGAAAAGCTTCAAGATGAAGCTATCCAGATTACGGGGAACGGAAAACTCTTATTTTACGGTTAAACCCCTTGCGCCACGCCACGCCACGGTAAGAAGTGACTTTGCCGTCTTGAATTGCTGTTGCTGTGAGGTACATGAGCACATTATTCAGAATCTGGTGTGAATTGACCTTACCATCACGTTCTCTCACAGATCGTACCCAATGATTTACCTGCAAACAGGGGCTGGGGAGGCGGACTCCAGCAGAGGAGAGGGGCAGCGAGGGTACCTAGGTATCGGCTTAAAATGACCCCCTGATCTCCGGCACCGTCCCCCTCCTCACCCGCAAGTACCCCACTAGCGGCCACTGAGGCCAAAACTTTAAGCGAATTTCTTTTCTTGATATCTTTTGCTCCCTTCGCCTTCCTCCTCCAACCTCCCACAACCTCCTCTACATCAACAACCCCCCCCCCCCCCCTTCCGAACATCAACAACCAACTCTTCGCCTCTGACATATCTTCTCCGCTGTACACCTCGTACAGAACACTTCTTCAACTTCCACCCAGAAACACATGTACGTTCACTTCAGCTTCCCCTCCCCGCGCAGCTTCACCCTCCCTTCCTCCCTCTTCCTTGTTTTGCCCTCGCAACCCCACCTTGAACGCGACTCTCCACATCTCGCAGACTCTTCCTCCTCAAGTCGCATCACAAACTCCTCCTCCATCCAACTGAAGCTGACCTATTCCTCCTGCGCAACAGCAAACCACTCTCTCAACTGAACATCATGGATTCCTACGGTGCTCCCCAATCCCGAGGCTGCTACAACTGTGAGTTTACCAACAACTTCATCTCCCTCCTATACCGCTTTGCGCGCAGCCTCTACTTTCATCCTCGAAGCGTTCTCTTGGCATCAAGTAGACGGCGCCTGCGGTGGTTCTCCATTCGCGCTGGCATGGCGTCCACTTTGCCTTCGAACACGATGAGTGGCGGTCTGCCAGTTGGGAGTGAAAATTCTTTAACAAGGATTTCGATCTGAGACCAATAAATGCGCTATCACCGACACCTGGTAGTCGATGTCTACAATTATACATACATGTGCACAAATGGAAGCTAACTCTCGGATTTTAGGTGGCGATGCTTCTCACCAGGTACGAGCGCTAACTAACCCTTCGCAAAAGTTCCTGCGATATTAACCCGTAACTCTAGGCTCGTGACTGCCCAACCCGAGGCCCGGCCAAGTGGTAAGATTTTCCAAATCCGTTTTCTTCGTTCCGATGCTGACTTGAAATAGCTACAACTGCGGCGGTGAGTCGGAACGCAACACTTTCAATTTGAATATCAGACTGATCTAGATTCTTTTCTTGTTACAGGCGAGGGACACATGAGTACGCTTCACCTTGGATTCCAATGCTAAGTCATTTGCTGACAGATCAATAGGCCGTGAATGTCCTGAGGGACCAAAGGACAAGACTTGCTACAAGGTACTACAAGCCTCTTCCTCACTATATGGACTATACTAACATTGACAGTGTGGTCAACCTGGACACATCTCCCGCGAGTGCACCAACCCAGCTTCTGAGGGCGCCGGACGTGGTGGCGGTGGTTACCAATCTGGTGGTGGCAACCAAGAGTGCTACAAGGTAATTGAAAAATAAACAATCCTTCATGTGGCCATATTCTGACGATTCATGAAGTGCTCCAAGATTGGCCATATCGCCCGTAACTGCCCTGAGGCTGGCGGATACGGTGGTGGTGGATATGGAGGCCAACAGGGTGGATACGGTGGTGGATCCGGCTTCGGTGGTCGTCAAGGTGGTCAAACCTGCTACTCTTGCGGCGGTTACGGCCACATGTCCCGTGATTGCACACAAGGACAAAAGTGCTACAACTGTGGCGAGGTTGGTCATTTGAGCCGTAGGTTTTCCCCGTCCTAACTTCAATTCCCCATACTAATATCATTCTAGGCGATTGCCCATCTGAGACATCCAGCGAGCGTACTTGCTATAAGTGCAAGCAACCTGGTCACGTCCAGGCTCAATGCCCCAACTAAAGATTCAGCACGAATAATACACCGAAGTGCCGACCTTCTCAAACTATCGAGATTTGCTTTCTAAATTTCCGAGAAGATGCTTTGCGAACGATGAACCAAGATTACGAACCCCGGGCATTCAGAAAGGGTGGTGGCTTGCAGACGTTGATTTGAGGATTTGCGACGATACGATGATACGACACAATACGGCCTTCTTTGTATAATTGTACTCGACTTTGGCACGATTTCCTTTTCTTTTTTCACGAAAACATTTTCTCTCCCGGTACCTGGGGAGACTGGCTTGCGTTGCTTTTTTCTTTGCTCTTCATCTTCCTGCCAACTAGACTGGACCGCCGATACCGTTTTTATCTTCTCACAAGCTAGAACGAGGCTGGTGCCGGAAAACTTTGGCCTTTTGACTATGTCTAACTCTCACGAAAAGTTTTTTGCGGCTGCATGGGAAATGACACTTGATCTTACACTACAAAACTCATGGATGAATGAACTCTCGATGGGAGAGGATAATTGACTTGATGCTGGTGGCGATGTGAGCGAGCATAGAGATTCAGACGGCTACAACAAACAGATGACATCGGTGTGGTTGAGATCAGACAGTTAGATTTAGTTCAATGGACTGAATGGATTGCCTGAATATTGAATGATGTGGTGCTTTTGAATGATGAGAAAAGAAGAAACTATAGTAGAGCAGTGGCCAGTAGGCTTGCGATGACGGATACGATTTGTTGATGATATCGCAGGTAGCACCTTCCCTTCCTTCCTATTTGCGAGTGAGCCTGCCAACTTCGCCTAAGCTAACCCTCAATACAGATTGACGGAAGGTTGATCCGGGCATGTAAAATTCCACCAGTCCTTACAAACCTTTCACACCGAGATCCAAATTCTCTCAGCCATTCACTGGGAACCATGAGTTGTCCTGCAGAGACGTCTTTGCTGCACCTACAATTGGTCGGCGAGCTGAGCCACAATGCGACGCAGGCAGCGATGCGGTCAGCAACATCGCGTCGCATTCACTAAGCCTCAATCGGTCCTCTCACTTCTCGGCTTGCGACATCACGAGAGCCTCGTCTTGGTGGGAACTTTTCACTTCCCTTTGAACGTCGGGAGCTTTTGAGTTCCTCAATGATTGAGCTGTTCATTGCTGACTTATTTTGTTGATCGATCGGATTGATGAAAATTGATATCACGCTTTCTGGGACCTGATGAGCGTATGACAACGACGACGCTGAGGGATTGAGCTGTCTTGTTGTGTTTGGTGGTGGTTATATTTTATCGTACAGACGAGTGTTACTGACCGACTGAAATCTCTGGACTTCCTGCCCCTCCATGGGGCTTTGTTTCGTTATTCGCAGTGCTCATCGAGTTCTTTACGGAAATAACTCGTTATCACTAATTCACGAGTACTTCGACGATCCTTATGTCGCGCAATCGGTGTATCTGGATCTTGCAACGAGTCAGGTTGTCGTCGCACTCGAACCTTTTCTTCTTGTGATCATTTGCAGATCATGGAGGACACAGCAACCAGCCCAAGCACGACGGGCCTCTCGGTCATTGTGAATCCTGAAAGCCCTGACATAGAGTAAGTTCTATTTTTGCTGTAGTTTCGACCGCACAGTAACCATTTCCAGTATTGTATTCGTCCACGGGTTTACTGGCCACCCTGAACGCACTTGGACTCATAAGGGAGAAGTTCAAAGCCAGAATGATCAAGTTGGGCACGAAGATGATGGCGAACGCCCCTCGAAATTTCGGAAACTTTTGAGCGGCAAAGGTGCTCGCAAAAGCGTTTACTGGCCTAGAGATCTCCTTCCTACAACAGTTAACAATAGAGCACGTGTGATGACTTTCGGATATGACACAAATGTTCGTCATAAATTCGGGAGTCCTATCAACCAGCAAACCGTTTACGACATAGCGTACGACTTTTTGATTGCTCTTGAAGTGGAACGCCGGGCCCAATCATCTAGACCACTAGTTTTCATCGTTCATAGTCTTGGAGGAATCGTTGTAAAGGAGACTCTGCGCCGTTCGCGGGGATTCGAGTTTACGCAAATCCATCTTCGCAACATTTACGAATCGACATGTAGTATCTTGTTCTTTGGGACCCCCCATAGTGGAGCTGATCCCAGAGGGCCACTTCAACACATTGCTGAGAGAATGATTAAGGTCGCCGGTTTTTCAGTCAGCAGACAAATTCTCGATACACTTTTGCCTTCATCTGAGCGCCTTAGGGAGTTGCGAGACGAATTTGGGCCGATGGCACACCAGAGGAACTGGATGATTTACTCTTTTCAAGAACAGTACGGAGTTCCAGCTCTGAGTGGAAACAAGGTGATTTGCATTAAAACCATTCTTCCTGCACAAAGACTCATTCTACTAGGTGGTTGAGGATACAGCCTCTTGTTTGAACGACTCGACTTGTGAGACTACTCAACACATTGCAGCTAACCACATGGAAATGTGCAGATTTAACGGGCTAGAAGATGTCGAATACAAAAAGGTCGCCGGGGCTCTCAATCGAGTATTGGCAATGACTCCCATAAAACCAGTTCCAACAGGTCGGAAAGTGCCTCTCAACGCGGAAAATCGACAGTTTTATCTGGATTCCCTGGCATTCAATCAAATTGATGCTCGTCACGCAACCATCAAGAGTGCACATGCCAAAACATGCCGATGGTTTCTCAAAACCCACCAATACCAAGACTGGATCGATGCCTCAAAGATCCCTGACCATCATGGCTTCTTGTGGATCAAAGGGAAACCAGCTACTGGGAAGTCAACCATAATGAAATTTACCCATAGCGTCGTCAAAAAAACTAGGGAGACTGCAGGCACTGTTATAATATCCTTCTTCTTCAGCGCTAGAGGCGACGATCTAGAAAAATCGACAATTGGGATGTACCGTGCTTTATTGTTTCAACTTCTTGAGGAAATTCCTGAGCTGCAGTATGTTTTCGAATTGGCAGGATTACGGCCACAAAATCCTGATGGGGCCTTTCATTGGGATATTGAAACGGTGAAACATTTATTCGGTCGGGCAATTGAATGCATTGGCAAGCGTACCTTGTTTTGCTTTATCGACGCCTTAGATGAATGTGATGATGATCAGGTTCTAGATATGGTAGAGTCTATTGAAAGTATAGGGGAGGTAGCAATCGCCTCCCAAGCTCGTCTCCATATATGTTTTTCAAGTCGTCACTACCCTCACATCACCATCGAAAAGGGTATACAGGTCATCCTCGAGGGCGAGGAGGGCCATCAACAGGATATAACGAATTACATAAATAGCGAGCTGAAAGCTGGTCGGAGCAAACAAATTGAGCAGATAAAGGGAGAGATTTTTGAGCGCGCTTCTAGTATTTTTCTTTGGGTTGTCCTTGTTGTCAAAATCCTCAACAGCGAATTTCGCTCAGGTCGTATACACGCACTTCGAAGGCGCCTAGACGAAATACCGGACGGACTGGATGAGTTGTTTTCGGATATCCTGACTACGGAAGAAGCTGCAAGTCTTCGCCAATTAGTCTACCAAACGTTTCCATTTCTTCACTACGCAACAGAATATATATTCTACCACACGGATTGCTCCCATGGAAATGGAGTGGAGCAATTGGGGTTTCTCGACGATCTTCTGGCCATCGGAGAATCCGATATGCACCTTCCCAACACCCACTGCTCTACTCCCGTACTCGCAGTGCCCAGATTGAAATATCATATCGAGGCCTGGATTCTTACCAGAAACCTTCTGGAGAAATTTCAGATCCGCCGCTACACTCCGGATGCGAGTCTATTATATATTTTCGCGGAAAGGGATTTGTCGAACCTACTTCGTCTCGAACTCGCCAGAGTTCCGCATATGGATATCAAGGGAGAGCGATATGGGTTTCCAGTACATGCAGCTATAGCCAATAGTTGTGACTTGGCACTTCGTACCTTTCTTGCAGCAGGGTCTTCTCTTTTTACGGAAAGCGAGCATGAAGAAGCGGTTCTGTGCGTGCGCAAAAATCACCGTGAAATTACTTCTCAAAGTACAGAAACTTTACTTTCATGGGCTCTCAAGAACCGAAAACTTCCACTCATTAAGATTCTTCATAGGTCTGAAAAGGTTGATAATTCGTCTATCAAAACCTCAATGAAAGACTTCTTGCTCAACGCAGCCTATCATGGGAAGTCAGACTGGGTCAAATTAGTTTCAAGCGCGGATCTATTTGCCAGCGACCCTTGCTCATTCAAAGTGCTCTATGTAACGCGGCAGGGCAAGGTCACGAAGAAGTAGCCAGACTCATAATTCAATACGGAAAAGCCATCCTCAATTCAATAAATGGATATGATAAGGGTCCCCTTTGGCATGCCGCTTCAAGCGGACACACTGGAACAATGCGACTACTGCTAGATTATAACATCGACATTGGTGCTCTCCCGATAGGTGCCCCACTTCTTGAGGCCGTTACCAAAGGGCACGTAGAGATAGTCAAGATATTGTTACAAACGGGGAAGTGCGATATGAATTGTTCAGATAGGGTTGGGAACACGCCCCTTTACCTGGCAGTCTTCTCTGGACACACAGAAATAGTGAAGATGCTACTAGAGATTGACGAATGTGATATCAACAAGAAAAACCTCAGCTCTGATACACCACTTTCAAAGGCTATATCAAGAGGGTATCTGGAGATTGTCAAATTGTTAATGGCAACTGGGAGGTGTGATATTACTGGACGTGCTGGATACGATCCGCTTTCATCGGCAATCCGTGGGAGGCATGTAGATGTTATGAAATTGTTATTGGACAAGGATAAGTGCTATGTCAATAACAAAGATCTCACGGGTGATACCCCACTCTCACTGGCTGCGCGATCCAATCAAGTGGATGTGGTTAGACTACTTTTACAGATTCCCGTGTGCGATATCAACTCGAAGAATATTGCTGGTAACATGCCGCTGTCCCTGGCAGCGCGTGAAGGAGCAGTCGAAGTATTGGGAGTACTGTTGGAGACCGGTCAGTGTGACATCGACTCGAAGAATTGTATGGCCGAAACACCTCTATTGCTGGCAGTCCGTCGCCGGTGTCCAGCATCTGCGGATATTCTGAAAATATTGCTAGCGACCCATAAATGCGACCTCAACTCAATAGACGGTGATGGCAACGCACCCTTGTTGAACGCAGTATCATATTCCCCGATAGGAAAAGTAACATTGTACGTATCTTGGAGGTTTGAAGTTGTGAGACTGCTCTAGGAGACTGGAAAATGCAATGTTAACTCGACGAATAACAACGGAGATACAGCGCTTCTGGTAGCGATCAAGAAATGCAACAGCGAAGCGGTACTAATATTACTTGACACTGGAAAATGCGACCTTAACTTGATTGATCGGAATGGAGACACGCCACTGCTGGTTGCTGCAAGTCAGTGTGCTAGGGACATCGCTGGGATGATAATGGAATCGGGTGGAGCAGACCTTGTGCGGACCAATAATTTAGGCCAAACAGCTCGGGAAGTAGCAGAGAGTTATGGTGATACGTGGCTTGTTAGAATAATTGATTGGTACTTGTCTCGCAATGGCAAGGTCATATAGACTCGGATGAACGACTATTGGAGCCTGAACAGCCATAGTCATTTGGTTAAATTAATCAGATTACATCAATACCTCACCTCAGTTTCTCACCAGATAAGATTATATGCCTTCTGATCAGTGTCTTGTGACAACTAAATCTGTCTCCACTAATACTTCACTTCATAATCCCCATTCGCTATTTTACTCAAGACTTGGAAATGGACTGTTAGCAACCCTCCTCCTTTCTATTCACTAAGCGAATTTCGCTTGACTAAGTAAACACTTCATTCACTATGAATATCCATTCACTAACTATGCAGTTTCAAGCGCAACTTATATCACCATTTGTGTCGATGAAAGACCTCTATCTTCACCTCCTTTCAAAGGAAAAAAAAAAACGTTCACAGAAGGTACATCTGATGACTTTGAGCTTCGTTTTACGTGTCAAATGTCTGATTCTAAGAAAACTAAATACATCCCTGTTGAGAAAGTGTTATGCCCCTATTACTACAAACTTGAGTAATCAATTCTCACAGTTGATTTGAAAGTATTTACACACGAAGGGTAGTATTGGTGTAATAATGTTACATTAATGTACAAGATTAGCACTGTAATTCCTATCAAACTCTACCTCAATGTCCTAGAATAATGCGACAGAAACTTTGGAATGATTGATGAAAGAGAATTTTTAGTCACGTGGGCCGAGGTCTTAAGGTCTTAAGGTCTGGTAATCATACTATACCTAGGAGCGAGCAGAGATACCTCCATCAATCCAATTGTAATTCCATCATTATCATAAGTTTGAAGGGTCCATTACTGGACTGGAACTCACAAAGTGGAGGGCCATCTTTACTCTACCTTCCTATCAAAGCTGTATGACACATACCTTGGTTGTTGCCTCAGCGGTGACTGATCATGTTCTCCTGCACAGCCCATGCATGCCACACTCTTCAATTAAAAGCTTGTGGCTGAGCATCAGTGCAACCAACGTCTTTTCGCGCTAAAGCTTGCTCCTTCCTCCTCTCATAAAAGTTTCAATGCTTTGGTAAAGATTTGTGTCAAATTTGTGTAAGAATCAAGGTCTTCTGAGGAAGATGTGTTATATGGTTGTGGAGAAGTATTCTGTTTGTCGTTGTATTTACTACCAGCATAACGTTGATATGTGCGGTGCACATGGCTACAGTGGTCATTCCATAGAAGAGAGGACAGTCTTGGTTGGATATTCTTGTGAACGGCATGATGAATCAAAAGGTGAAATAAGCCACACCCCTGTTAAAATTGTTGCTGACATATCTATGGAAAAAGCAACTCCTACGAGCATTCTACCTACTACAACTGATGCGTCAGGAAATGGCGTGAAGAACAAAAAAATTCAGGGGAGTAGATCAAAAAAGACCAAGAAAGGCGATGTCCCGCTGCGAAAATTATACAAGCCCAGCCTTGAATCTCAAACTACCCCAGAGCCAATTCCGATCTCGAAACGTGCTAATCTACCAAATGACCGGAGAGACTCCATCGAGGTGGGGAAATCAACAACTACACTGGGCAAGGAAGATGTCGCATTCATATTGAATCATGATAATTATGCTTCGGATTCCTCAAGGGCACCTAGTGAGATCTGGACAGAGTCTGATCACGGAACAGCCGATTCAACTAGTACAATTCCTCACGTGGAGATAGTATCTGCTGAGCTGGTCAGTCTGATAGTCGAACATGCCAGACTCAAAACCCTCTATAAGCCACTCATCACTGCGCTTGGCCACATTGCCACTGGTGAAGCATTGGTCGCAGTACTGAAATCATATGCCAAATCACTCAAAGTGAACTCCAACCAACCACAAGAACATAAAGCCGGTGAACTTGTGAGATCACACGCCCGTCAAATCTCATATGCTTGCGTTGCATTCCATGATCCTCGCGCACCTGCGATCGACTTGGATGAAAGATGGGAAGCCCTTCATCGACAAAAGGTCCAGGCTTCTACTCGTGTGGAGGATTATCTGAATAATGTGGCAAGCCGTGAGCTTCCAGAACAGGATTCGCAACATGACCTAGATGAATTGTCGGACGATAGCGACAGGGAAGACATTGAAGATCCATTGCCGAACTTGAGCAAAGTTAAAGCTTTCATGACAAGTGGTCCACCATTCGATCAGCTGTGTGCGGATATTTCACATTTATTGCACGAGAATCGAGATAGAAAAGGAGCAACATTCGTCGAATTAACTAAACCCGATGCGGCCAAGAAGACAGCCAAAAACAGCCAAACGATTGACGAGAAATGTGATATCCTGGAACTAAATAGCTTGCGTGGGTGTCCAGACGAAACTCCACAGGAAATAAACGACCGTCGACAGGTCTCCTCATCAGTCATGTACAAATACTACCATGTTTTCATGCCGTGGCTTAAGTCGAAATTCTGGTCTTCAATGAGACCAGAATCCACTCGGCTTAGTTGGACCTGCGTGAGTATCATTATATAAAACCCTCTTTATCCCCTTTAACATTTATTTAGGATTGTGGTTCTATGCTGTATGAAGACTACGCAACGACAAATCCAGAAACCATTAACAAACTTTCTCAACTGATAGAAAGACCTGTTAACGTCACAACAGCGACCTCTGTTGGTTCTGGGCCCTCGAATATTCAAACACCCTGTAATTCAACCTCTTCATCCAACATTCCACTTTCAAAGATCCCATCATATGAAGATTCCGAAGGGAGGGCCGTACACAATTGCCAAATACTGAATGGGAGCTGCAAAACATGCTTTAAGAGGATGACAAGAAAGTTTCTCGCTCTCTGTGTGAATACCGGAAGGTTCCATAAAACGCTGGGGGAGATTGAGGTGACGGACATATGTCGAGACAGCGAGGCTTTCTCTCGGATCAGATCCCGGTACCTCGAAGTACGTGGCTTTCGCGCAAGGGCTCGCAAACTGTTTCTTCTCAGGGCCAGTAAAGTGCATTTTGTCAAAGTAAGTTTTCCGATTTAAGTGTCACATAGCGCTTTGATCATCGCTAAAAGTCTTCACAACAGATTAACGTCGAAGACACATTCCGAGCAGACATAATCGAGGCCCCCTCAATCCCACCCCTCACAGAAGTCCATCTAAAGCACTACGAGTACTCACCCCTCGACCTCCCCCTCCCACCCATCACCTCCAACTCCTTTCTCCACTACCTCGAAAATCCCGATTGCGAGTCTCTCAAGCGAACAAAGCGATGGCTCAGCTGTCTCCCAAAACGCTTGGAAGAGCAACTTCTGTCGAGGAGGATATCTAGCGAGCCTGATATCATCGTGTCGGGCTGGGGGATTCACATCGAAGAGACCCTAAATGAGGAGGGCGTCGCAACCATGGCATTCGTAATCTTGTCGGTCAGTGCGATGGTTGGTGTCGTCTATTCGGCTATGATGGCGGATGCTTCGGGTGGTTTCACGATTGCTGGCTATATTGCTACGACTTTGGGGGTGTTTGTCACGGTTATGTATTTTCGGTGGCGACAAGAATAATTGTGACAAATTGTTAACCATCGGCACGTTGCGACATAGAGAGATATACTTCTGCTGAATTTCAAGATTTGAAGGATGTTGATGGCATACTCTTGGATTTCAGCTCTTCGAGTCTTACACTTTTATCACTTCTCGCTTAGAGGAGCCATGGGAGTGAGGAATCGCATTTACCTCCCTGTTCCAAAGAAGAAATGAATACACAACACGTCAAGCTTTTCAAAAGCCCAAGAAGGCTTGATGATGGACTATCACGTCCGGAAATTGACACCGTAACCCAATGCCAGCAAGAACCTACGATCTTTCTAATCGCAGTGGCTCTACAGTAACACTTTGGGAGCCACCCCGATGCGATAAATGCGACAAAAAGGTACCGTTATCACATAATATCATTAAACGCTACATCGAACTATTACTGCTCAACAAACAACCTTCCGAACCCTCGCTACTCTTTAATCATAAAAGCCTGTCCCTCATGAACCACAACCTTCTCTTGGGACATATGCGATACCTCATCACTCCTCAAACCCTCCCTCTCCACCACAGAACCACGCGCATTCTGCACACCCATCACCAAATCATCCACCGTGATCAGCGCCCCCTCCGCTCCCTCCCTCAACCGAATATCCGGAACCGGATTAATATACCCCGGCTCATTCCTCCCATCAACCGGCGCCAGCAAAATCGCAAGCAGAGAACTGGTCCAGTGAGCCGCAACAATATATCGGGTTAAGATATAATTGATGAGCGCAAAGACTGCTGCGAGTACCACGAGGAAGATCTGGAGGTATGATATCGCGGGTCGGAGGATGGAGAGGTTTACCGTGACGAGAGAGGGGTCGATGCCGAGGATGAAGCCGCGCGAGATGAGTAGGTCGTCCATGTATGCGTAGTTCTTCTCTGACCACTGCATGATGGACTCGTCGACTGCGAGGGCACTGATGTTTGAGCGTCCGTCTCCGAGGCCGCTCATTATCAGGACGGCGGATGTGTCGACTTGGCCCCAGAAACGCATCGGTTGTCCCTGTTTTGCGGTGCTGCAATCCGTGTCCTCGACTACTCCTCCGTATGCTACGTTCATGAATGTGGTATCGCAGGGTTTGAGGGGTATCGGTGCAACGGCGATGTTTTCTGATCGGATGAGGGTGATGTTTGTTACTAATACGCGGATCAGTGAGTACACTGGCTGACCGTCCGATTCCGGGGTAAGGAGTTGCCAAAGAACCTGGGTACTGGTGATATTCGTCGGTGCATCTATCAAACCAAACTGATAGCTGTTTCCCCTCGTTTGTGCTCTCATGAGGTCGTTGTAGAGTCTTGTGAGGATTGGAGCTTGCCTTTCGGTTATGTTCGTGCTCCACGTTCTTCTCAGAAAGTCATCTACTTCTGGGGATGCGAATGGAACACCCGGTTGGGTCATTAAGGTGTATCGAGTTGTGGATTCGATGAAAGAATGGCGTCTCGTTCCTTTGGTGACGGTAAACATCTGCTTCATCCCCGCTGAACCTCCACCCTGGCCAAATGATGCCCAGATGTTCCTCTTCCTATCTGGCTTTATGTATCTTGTATCAAAGCCGATGTCAGAGGCGTCATCCCAATGTACTTCTGGCTGCCCAAGAGTCCCGGTGAGCAAAGGTTGCACAAATGTGTTATTGAAGGTACAATTCCAAAATTGAGTTGTTGTTTGCCCTAGAAATTGTGTTGGACAATCATTTGGGATTAGACGGCCCGCAGTGTCATTCGTCATGTACGAAGTCATAACATTGGTGTCCACCGTAACCGACAAGCCCTCTGAATCAAGCCAAATCCTTGGTCCAGAACCTGCCAATGTTGCATTCGTGTATTCTGGACGTCCCCGCCTGACATTCGTAGTAAGTGAGAAGTTGACTCCTGGCTGGAAGAGTTGCGCACCCAGAAGCTGGGGTAGATCTTTCTCGATAGCTGGAAGCTTGTTCGATCTGACATCCAGGTAGGTTATATACCCGGGACTTTCGAGTAGGGATCCCTTCAAAGTCATGGCTGTGGTATTCGCACTTCGCATGATGTAACCTGGTGCGTCCAGACCCCAAAGTAAAGTCCCATACAAACTCGCAGCAGTGTACACAGTGGTGAAGAGAAATAGGACCAGACTCGCCCTCGAGAAGCCACGGGATATTATGAAATAGAACTTTTGGATTGGATCTTCCATAAACCTGGATTATACGTTAGATCCCTTTCACACTACCTTCCATTCTCATCCGTTCTCGATCACCAAACTTACATGAGATACGATGCAAAAAGATTTCCTTTGGCCGCTATCAAACTCCAGAATTTCCAAACGCTAAAGGCAAGAAGCAGCTCCGCCGCACTGAAAACAAGTGATTTGATAGCATTATGATAAATTGAAACGCTCGAGCTAATGAATGGAGAAGAAGTTGAAAGCATTTTCAGGGTGTTGGCGTTTAGACTATAGCATGCTGTATCGTTCAGCGAAGTGATTTATTATATCAAAACGCTGGCATATTTTTAGCTTGTCATACCACCTGGGCAGGTAGGAAGGTACGTTTTGATTCCGACCCAAGTATGTGTGTGTTGGGAAACCATATTGACAGGTTGGCACATCCCGATGACTTGAAAGGGAAAATTCAATATACGCCTCGTCAAGCAAGACACCCGTCGCACGGCATGTAGGTATTGTTTTGATAGGTACCTACCTATACTAAGCGAAAAAGACCCACTACGGTTAGAAATCTGGTCCACAATATGATTTGGTACTGGATCTAGCGAACTGCGACGGCAACAGATCTTATCAAGTATACACATACCCATTATTCATCGATGGGGCATTTTAGGTATTACCGTCATGAAAAATTAGAAAGACTCGGAAGTGCTCGCGTAATTCAGAAAAAGGACGCTCCTACTCGGATGTGGCTGAGACTCAGCTGAAGTCCAAGAGCTGGCGATTTCCAGATGTGGAATGAAATGTGAGCCGCATCTTGGTCACGATTGGAGGAAATACGCAATACATCGGTACGGAATTCGCATTACGGATTCGATGGGAAATGCTGATGGTGTGGGCAGATTTGCAATCCATTGGGTTGCGTTCCGTTAGGTTGGTCATCACGAATCGCGGTTGTGAAGGACTGGGTGGTTCCTCACCAAAGTCCATCACCCCGCGATCCATTTTCGATGGTCAAAAAGTAAAAATTGAGGAGGGAGAGGGCGACGGGGGGGGTTTATACTTTTGAGATTGGAGACGAGAGACGTTCCTTCCTTTCTTGATTGAACCTCAGGTTGGTCTTGGCATTGGGGACTTGGTGTGACGAGGACGAGGTGAGCCAGGACGAGATCCATATGGGATGAGACGACGAGACTGCGAGGAAAAGTGCAGAGCGACGGTCATTCAGTTGAGGAACTCGAGCACGACACAACTCGCTGCATTTGAGACCTCCCGAGGTCCTGGTCGTGGCCAATGCTGGCGAGAGCAAAGGAAGGTGCGACCACGGGGTGTCGACTCGAGGTCGGCTTCAGGAGAGGGACCTCCCGTCGGGACTCGATCTCGTCCTCCACCTCTGTCTTGATCGAGGTTCACTTTGGGAAGCAGCAAACGCGGACTCGAACCTACGACGCTCTCACATCTGCGATGAGACCACGCTGGAACGCTCATTCGCGATATCGTGGACCCAAGACTTCTCGCACGCGAACCACATGCGAGTGAGACCATATGAGACTATTTTCATTCTAGACTGCGCACCTATAATATTTCCCAGGTCGCATATTTGGATTGCCAAGGTTGATTTGAGAAGTTCCCAAAATTAGAGTGGTAGAATGCTAAATAGCTACCTATACCTACCTATTGGCAGCTTAATACAAGGTAATCAATTGCTTTGCCGACGACGCAAGAACCACAGTAGGGAAGTCTTTCTCGGAGTACCTACGTATTTGCAAATGGCTTCTTCTTCTTTCCCTAGAGTAAAGTTCGAGGACCCAACTCACTTTCCACGACAGTCGATATCGTGCCCAAGCTGGAATGCGTTTGCAAATACCTACCTAGGTACTTTGAAAGATGAAGTTGGACTGGTGACCATATGCAATTATAGGTGATAGAAGGATAGTCCGTTAGATATAAAAGAGTAAATGCGATGGCCGATGGTCGATGGGGTCCTAATGACTTCATTGTCGTAAGAGCGCTAGGTATAGATGGGTTTGACGTTACAGTCGACAGAGATGACATGGAATACATCCCCTATATTTTACAGCTTAGTTCTCACATCTACTTACCCCAGGATATCTTAGCAAAAGGCTTCGACCTCATGATATTCATTAATATGTTGTAATCTTATTAGGAAAACAATTACCTAGTTAACGTTGCCGACATTGAGATACCATCCTTTCGTAGGTAAAGAATGGAATCCGAAAAAGAAACAGGTCGATTCGAATAGGGCTGTGCGTAAAGTCTCATCGTTGTTTACTAGAAATAGGCAAGACGAATATTCGGGTGGGTGGAAATATTAGTTGAGGGGCCAAAGACCTTGGCTTCGCTTGGCTGTTTCCCCCTTTCCTCCTCGCTTAATTGAAACTCTGGATTGTGTGTTTTGGGTCAGAGAGAATGGATATGCACAAAAGGAGCTTCAATTTTTTTGGCTCTCATAATATCGAAGCAATTATATAGCTACCAGGTAGCAATAGAGGCTCAAGAAAGAAGCTGTTTGCAGGTGAATGTGGCTCCACAGCGATACATGCTTATCCCAGGATTGAGCTGTCACAACAATGCCGTAGGGTAATTTCTTGATGTAAGAGACGCGGTCATTGTCCTAGACACCAGTATGTGTTGAGATATCGTTATCCTGAAAGCCTCGCCATTGTGGACTAGTGATGGTAATGCTGTGGAATAGTTCGCAACGTTCACTACTGTCCAAAATACCACGGCCAACGATCACTATCCGGATAAGTCTTCAGCCAATTATCCGTCTCAGGGTCCTCTTCAAGCCAATCGCGCTTCCAACAATCCCAATACTCCATACAAGTTCTCTTCCAATGGCCGAACCTGCCACAAAACGCACAAAGATTGAAACACTCCTCCGTCGCATGATCCTCCTTGCAAAATCCACACTTTTGGACGTTATCCTGGACAGCCACCGCCACAGCCACTGGCTCGTCCCTCTTCCACCTAGTTCCGCCAGAGGCATTTTCAATAAACCTCTTTAACCCATCAAGCTCCAACGACCAATCAATAACCCTATTCCCAAACGAATCATACACTACAAACTCCTTCAACGTAGGAATCCGCTGCACATATGCCTCTAGAACATGATCCAAGGTCTCCTCAATAGTACCCGGACCCCAAGGATGAAGAAATTCCCCAACGGGCTCATCAAAATGCTGATCCAAAAGAGTATGAACCTCCACCTTCTCAATACTCGTACAGAACTTCGCAATGAAATGTACGTACACATTCAAGCATTGCATCAGACACGCATCAGCTTGACAATTCTTATCCTCGCACTGATGGAGTCTAATGACGCCCTCGAATTCCAAGTTCTTCAGCTTCGCGGCGTGCACCGGACCGATGGTATGGAGATACCGAAGAAAAGGGTCGTAGTATACGAAGCCCTCGAGCATGGGTAACGGCCATTGGTGTTGGATCTGTACCAAGGCTTGGTCAATCTTGACCCATCTCCTGCAATCCCATGGTAGAATGGGATTGGGTCTATATACTATATTCCCATGTGGAAGTAGCGTGGGAGGACTCCGTTTCGAAGAGGCGTTGGGCATCCAGAAACTCAGCTTGTTCTTCGTGAAGAACATCTCCGAGCCCCTGCGGTATAACTCCCTACAAGTCCGGAGGATACCAGCGTCTATTATAGGACGATAGGTCTTCCTCATTTCGAAGTATTTCCCTTCCTTGTCCTCTTTTTGCTTCCAGGTGTATATTGGTGAAGACATGTCCAGAGGGCCCCAGGTAAGCGCGCTGTCGTTGTCAATGTATTTCTGTTCGGGGTATTGTCGAATACTGTAGAAGCCGGTGTATGAAAAGAACTCGCAGTGACTTTTCGAGTTGGTGGTTAAAGTGTGGGGGAAGATAGATATTCCGTCAGGTGCAATGAGAACATACTTTAGGATTTGTTCTAGAATCTCTGCACTCATGGATAAGCAAAGGTTTCAGTTTGATGGAAGAGTGTAGTAAAGGTTCAACGTACCATATGGCAAGTTCAATAGATGCGGACGGTGTCTGCCATTCTCTGGCAAACTGCATCCCTTTCCACTCAAACATCCAAGAGCTTCCCAATATCTTGAGGATCGGGGTTCATCTATCTGAGCGAGACTGAGTGGTTTCTTCAAAGGCATAAACTTTGACCGCGATTCGAAATGAATATGTTTCTTGCGATATTTCTTCTCCGCCTGCTCCTTCGAGTGATCTTTAATGACTGGCATACAATTAGTTGGTAGCTCTATGGCATTCTTTCGACTGAGCAAACATACCTTTACCCCAAACACATCGATTCCCAAAGTCATCCTTGAAGAAAATACCCTCTACACCATTCAACTTTGCGTGTTCTTTAACAGAGGTTGGATCCAGAAACCAGGTAGAGGCTCCTGCTTCATAGTTCATCATTTCTCCTGTGGTTGATTTCTGAACTGGCTCCATTTTATGTATATGGTGCTCTTGTACAGTAATTTGAAAAAAGATCGGTATATAGCGAGAATATAAGGAAAATTTAGGGAGCAAATTAGATTCAAACGCTCGAAAAGATGACTGGGTATATCGCTCAGAGAAAACCAAACACGTGCAAAACGTCCTATAATAATTGATTGAGATTCTAAAGAAAGGGATGGAAGCGTTTGACTAGTTAAGTACATGTGCAAGGTGAGTCCACGCTAAAATGTGGTTGAAATGAGTGGGATATATTGCAACAATACCTAGGTACGGTACAGAGATGGTCAACTATTTACCTAAGCTTTACAATTCATTGCCAATGCACAGAACTAAAGCTACCTAGCCATTCCGTAACGGTTCTACTTCTTGACACTGACTCATAAGCTAAAGTAGATGATACCATGATTTTAGTATCTGCCGCTAAACGACACAGATACTTAGCCCTTCATGCCAAGGATAGTCTATCGCGTTGATGAATCAGAGCCCTAGGAAGGAACGAGAATGCATTAATAGACCAATATAGAAGTGTAGATAGGGCACACAACCATGCGAGTGATGTAAGTTAAAGCAAGAGAAGCAAGCCGACCTTTCGGAAATGCAAGTAATTAAAAGATGGATGAGTATTACTTATCTCGTGGAATTTTTGGTTTTCATTTGGTCTATGATGAATGAATCATACCCATCGCAACATCATCATCCGCATCATAGATTCCACGAAACTCCCATTCTATCTCCCATCTTCATCATTGCCGTCCAACATCTCCTCATCAGAAGCATAGACCTCGCCCATTTCTTCGTCTTCATCCATACTTCGATCCTCATCTGACCGGTCATCCCCTGAGTCCGAGGGGAGGCTCGGAAGACGAACAGAAGGCCCACCAACCTCATAGAAGTTGCCGTCAGGTCCCTTCTTTCTCAGTCTTTTTCCTTCATCAGGATCGGCCCCAGGTGGTCGAAGGTGCTTCAAACTCTTTCTTTCGCGTGAAATCTTGACTCTTGTATCTTTTTCCCGCGGTTGAGTCATGCCCTGCTCGCGGTCTATCTCCTCTAATCGTGCCGCAGCATCCTCCAACTCCTCTTCATCGTGCCCATTCTCGAGAATATCCTCCCAGTATGCTCTCTCATCCATCAGACGTCTTTCCACGAATCTGTGCCAATCTCGATTATGCGGTCGTCCTTCCACCACCGCACTAATAATATCTTTCTCGCCTTTTTCTCGCTTGGCTTCTGCGAGTTTGTCCAGGAAGAAGGTTTGACTTGCGGTATCTGGGTCGCTAAGTTTGTTATCATATCGTCGCGCAAGACGTCTTTTAACATCCTTTGGTAAACTGCGCTTCACACGTTCTGTGTCCAACTTTTCAGAGACCAGCCGAGCTGCGTTTATACAGAGAAGGTCAATATTTCCAGGGAGGTGGCGTATACTGGGAAGATCTTCCAGCTCCTCAGTACGCCGGGTGAAGAGTAATTCTGAGCCTATGTGTTCAGTCCATTCGCATTGGAAAAGACGGCCGCAAAAGGATATGACAGGCTTTCTGCTCTCCAAGCCCAAAATCTGAATTTCGGAGGGATCATATGCGAAGTCTGGCTTCCATGAGAAAGAATCATCTGTCGTTCCATCTGGGTTCTGTTTGGCCTCGTCTTTACGACCTTTGTGTCCAGCAGTTCGAAACTCGGGAGCGGAAGGATTTGGGGTCGTAGGAGGCGCCAATTGTCTGTTGATTCTTCCCAACATAGGATTGAGCCATACGCTAGTATCTTCCACAGGCGCGGTTGACCGTGGCTCTTGCTTGATGGGCTCTTCAGGGACGGTAAGGTCAACAGAGAGATAGAATGTCTATAATTCGAGACAAATCAGCATTTTGTGACACGGAACAATTGACTGAAAATTTACAAACCTCAGTTTCTGTTGTTGAATACTCGTATTCCCACTCGTCTGAATCGTTTTCCTCTTCTCGAGCTGGCATTGTCGGAGTTTCTAGGAGGGGTTCTAGAGGGGTAGGTTGGAATTGCGCACCAGGTGGTGCTTCTGGAGTTTCCGACATCACGGTCGTCGATTAGGGTGAAGATATCGTCGGAGATGTGTTGCGCAAGGCATTTGGGTTTGCAGGAGATGCACTTCTTGCGATTTGGGGCGTGGTGGTGTTTGTTGTCTTCATTCACTGCACTATCGCGCAGAAGAAATTCAGATGGATGCCTCAGTGCCAAGGCCTAAGCTTTGATCTTTATCTCCAATCGCCGATATTCCCCCTTCAGATCACTTCGCCAAACATACAACCACGACATCAACATTCCCAAAAACCAATAATCATTGTAAATATTGTTCCACTTTCAAAATTCATACGATCTGGATACCAAGATAAGAAGGTGTGTTTGGTCTGAGCGTAACAAATGTGGCTAGATCGCACCAGCCTCATGCATGACTAGAGCTGACCAGGGGGTCATGTATATAAATTTCCAAAATCGATATCATTTTCCTTTCTCTTCCCTATCTAATTTTCTCCACTCTCACGTATCCCACAATGTTTGACAAATTCCTCGAGCTCGCGACTTGTCTGTTTTTCCCGATTCGTTTTATGAGTCTGGCCGCTTCATATGTTCCAGGAACAATACTGTCTCTTCTCGTTGATTCCGAGTTTCGCACGTTGTTGTCGCCATCCAGATTCAAGGAAGCTGTGAGTTTATGATTTTGGAGAAGTTCCGTTCCTTATCTCTCCCCACTCCTAGCTCGTGTTTTCATCAGACCCTACTTTCTATCATTTTATATTCTTGTACAATAATAGCATCTTATTTTCTACGCAAGTCTTCACTGTCAATTTGATCTCATATATATCCTCACTTCGTCACGGAGACCAAAATAAGGAAATCCCGACTGACTCTCAACCCAGTGGTTCGCTCGCTTCTGGTCCAAATATGGCCCCCTTGTACGCGAAGGAAACTCCCCTCGAGTCTCACCCTTATTGAAACTCGCGCACGGCGTCGTCCTCGACATTGGTCCCGGAAGCGGAGAATGGCTTCCTCATTTCGACCCTTCCAGGATAACCAAGATATACGGGATCGAACCCAACGTCGGACATCATGCTCGTCTTCGTGAAAGAATCTCAGAAGTGGGATTGAGCTCCAAATACATCATCGTTCCCGTTGGTGTCGAGGATCTGGATGAATGGATGAAGAATGAAGATGACTGGCATGGAGCAGATTCCATAATCACTGTTCTTTGTTTGTGTTCTATTCCTCAGGCTGAAGGTATTATCAAAGGTTTGTATGGGTGTCTGAAGGATGGTGGTTGCTGGCTTGTTCATGAACATGTCAAAGTTAAGGAAGGCCGATGGATCGGGTGGTATCAATGTTCGTCCTCCCGCACACTATCTCCTGCCTAAAACTATCAATAAAATATTAACGCTAACTTTTATGAAATAGATTTCGTGAACTTCATCTGGCCTCATTTTATCGGCGGATGTTCCATCACGAAGGACACGGAGGCGCTGTTGAAGCGAGCTGGGTCGTGGAGTAAAGTCGACCTTTCTCAACCTGAAGGGGAATCCGAGTATTCGGCTTTGCCGCATGTCAGGGGGATTTTGATCAAGTAATTCAGATGGTAGGGGTAGAAACCGACACGGGAGGTCATATTGGGTAGGCAGAGTAGCTGTTGATAGTTTATTTTACGAGCATGAAGGGGGGAAAGATGTTGTTGTTGATAGAAAGATAAATTGCATAAAGAAGAACAAGAGAATTTTCGGTGCTGCTGGCATGTCCCCCATCATGAAAAAGAATCAACCATGAAAATAAGAAACCAGATAGATAAAACTCGTGAAGTTCTCTCGTCTTCCACTGCCAAATCTCATGAATTTGACTTCGCAATCACAGCCGCCAACTCGATCATCTGACATCCTGTAATCCCCATCTTGTGTGCTCTTCTACCCTCCCACTCTTCCCATCATTGAAAGAACATTTGAAAGCATCCAGACTCTCAAAGAAAGTACCGAAAGTGTCGTGGGAAAACCCAATTTTCGCGTTGCCGTTCGGATTTCAGGCTGCTAACTTGCCCCTGCACTATTCCGTCGCTCCGTGCTCAATCAAGAGCGTCTCGATTCTTGGATACCCTTGTCTCCTGGCCAATTTCAGTGGTGTGTCATCGAATTGCGACCGTATGTTAGGGTTTGCCCCCTTCTCGAGTAACAACTTGACAACACCTTCCTTGCCGTAAAATGATGCTGCTTCAAGAGCACTCCCCCATATTCCACCCTTCAAGTTGATGTCTGCTCCATTCTCAAGTAACAATTTAACACATTCTGCGTACCCTTTATCTGCTGCGTTGATGAGAGGGCTTCTATCCATCGTAATGAAGGATGGATGGATGATGGCGCCTCTATGTAGTAAGAATTCGAGAATTTCCTTGTGATTTCCAGCAGCTGCCATTTCCAATGGATAGCGGTTTCCTCTTTCAGGATCGGCTTCGTTAACGCCCACGCCTTTCTTCATTAACTCGCCAGCCAAGAGGAGGTTGTCGGTCTTAATGCAAGCATGAAAAGCCCATAGAAGACTCTTCCTACTTGGGTTCATATTCAAGAGTATCCGGAAGATAGTTTCGCGCCGATGAAGTACACTCAGAGAAAGTGGGGTTTCGGGCCATTTTTTCCCACTCCTATACTTCCTCGAGACTGAGAAACTCGGAGTTTGGGCGTTAACATTCGCACCGTTTGCAATCAATCTGGAGACCTCTTTCTCATCTCCATTTGCTACAGCTTCGTGGAACGTTGGTCGAAATTCAGCTGCAGATGCTCTTGCTTCGCGAACTGATTGTTGATAAAGTGTTTCAACTTTTGCTTCTAGCCCGGTAATCTGGGAGGGACTACCATCCATTTGTATTTTCAGACCGTGTTTTCTCATGTGTTTGCGGAGATGGTCCTCCCGCGCTGTTCTGAATTTGCAACTAGGCCAGTTGCATTTTACCGCCCACTCAGAGTGCAAAGCGAGCTTATGACGATTGAGGTTGGTTTTAAGAGCAAAGGCCGTTAAACACAATGTGCATTTGAATGGTTGATCATGTTGTTTTCGATGTCGACTGTAAGTATGTTAGATGAAACATAACTCCCAGTAATGAGCACACAGCTACCTTACTTATAATCTGCTTGGATACGAAACGACTTTTGGCAATTTGAGCACTGAACGGCCATTGTATTGACCTCTTTGTTTCCTTGAATACAGAATTGAACCCACCGTTTCTGCAAATTGATTGAAAGAAGATTTGATGAACAGATGTTGTGGGTAAAAGCGCCAGCCTTGATTCAGGGCGGAAGCCATGGCGTTAGCGAGGGCGCAGGGTGGGGCGTACAGTACTGTAAGCCGGGCTGCATCCTCATTTCTTCCTGTCTTCATCCAGTCCTTTCAACAACACTCACGACTCCTTTCATCTGCTCAAGAAGACAGCATCCGAAACTATCATCATTATTATCATCATCACCGACAGGCCAAACCCACCTTACGATCCAAAATATTCCAACACGAAACGAGTTTCTTGAATGGACCTCAGCCTTCTGCTAGGCAGAAGCATCGCAAGCAGTTCTCTGAACGACTACCTCCTATTCTTCGAACAGACCGGGCCCACGAGACAAAAACAAGCTGGAAAAAACCAGGTTTGCCGCAAACGCAAGTTCAGCAATCAAGCAAAGTCATCTTGACTTGTCCCGCCAAAATATACGAATGTCTTCTCCAAATACTCCGGTTGACCCAAGTCTGGTCAATTCACACCACTACAACCAAAATTTCAGGTATGGTTTTTTTTTCGTCAGCTGATGGTATTCCTACAGTGCCCTTTGTTCTGAGCATCCCGATCCGGGTGCCGCCCCTCAGTGCGCAACATGCGCCCCAATAATACACCAATTGCAGCTTCGCATTCAAGACTTGCAGCGTCAGCTATCATTCGCCCCAACCCTAACAACCCATGATACGACCCTTGTGGCTCTCAACCACAGCAAACGTATCCAACCTCGTTCTCCATGGCTATCTAATGCAACTCCAACATTTGATCTTCAAACGGCTGGTGCTGTCGAGGATACCAGTCCTGGCAACTCTGTTGACCCTCCACATTTCGACCAAGAAGTCAACTTCAACGAGTACTTGGACATGGATTGTTTGGAGCGTGATTTTGTTGGAACTACCACCGACCACGCCCTTTTGGGCGCCCCTTCCTCACCGACAATGTCTGCCAATGGTTTCGTAGAGCCAGCAGCCCTCGTCCTAGCAGCCCCTCCTTCTGCGCCCCCAAGTCTACCCAACGCAGCATCAAGATTCAACTGCACTGTATGTATGAAAACCTTTTCACGAAAGGGCGACCGGGATCGTCACGCCCTGGTTCACGCCCCAGGACCAAGACGTTTTCCCTGTACCGCAGCCGGTTGCTCCAAGAGCTACTACCGCATGGATAAGCTTCACGTCCATCAGAGGAAGCATCTGCGTAGAAACTGATGTCTCCCAAAAACGCCGAGTTTCTCACCACGTCGAGGACTCCTGAAACTTCAAGCCTCGCGATTTTGATTTTTTTCACAAGTCGAATTGTAATTTCAAATTGTTGATTTCTTTGCCTTCTGGTTTATTCCTCTGTTACCTGAGCCTAATAAATACCAAAAAAAGAGTGGCAGCTTCATGGTGTTGTTGTTTTTCCTTCTCTTTCCTTATCACGAACCGAAAACTCTAATCACAAAAAAGGGGGGACTTCAAGGTGGAGCTTCACGACACATTTCGAAAACCAGTAGCGGTCTATATATTCATTTATTTTCAACTTCTCTGCGCGCGCGTTGGTTTTTCCTTTAGTTCTTAGTCTCAAATAAATTTCTTTCCGATTCTGAGCAGTGCAACTTGACGTGAAATAAAAAAAGACTTCCCGACAGTGCCACCCCTCCTCCAGGCTTGTTACGTACGTGCCTGCAATATCAAATTATCTACCATTGTGCGAGAGCATTTGGAGAGCTTCAAAATTATCAGAGCTGCTTCCACGTTTGTTTACCTATACCATCTTGGATAGTGACTTAGTTTTCTAAGAAGATCTAGAGCGGTTAAGAGGTGATATCCCAAGACAAAGATCCTCGCAACATACGAACACAATTTACTTTCCACGGATCCGCTACATTATCTGACTATCCAGTACTCAACTCATTACTTCAGCTACACTCAAGTAGACCATTGTCATCGCACCACATAGCGGTACGTTTCAGTCACCTAAACCCACAATTATTATGCCTAGGCCGAAGTACATTCAAAAGATCCTTATTCTATCGCTTTTGAATAAATTTATAGAGCTATAAATATGGGACCAAGGAGAACCAGAGCTCCGATGTCGACATTATCCAAATCTAATTTTAAGCTTTTTATCTATAGGTGCCTGGAATATTTGTACGTCACGAATCCCGCCAACCTCATCATAAGGCCACAACTCCTCGAGTCCTCTTGCTCACTGCAAGCCAGTCAGAAATAGTCTGATTCTAATTCCAACCTCCCTTTACAATCTTCATATTAACCACCACGCACTTCGTCAACATGCGCCTCCTTCAACTCTTCCTCGCGATCTGCTTCACTGCCGCCACCATGACACTAGCCGACGAACCATGGAAGATATGTCCATTCTCCTGGGATGATTGTGTAGCATCCTGTGTCAAACATCAGGTGAGTTTCTAACACACATATATACAATGATCTATTATGATTGAGATACGAATCGTGAACGTTTTGTGAAAGAATGACGTGCTAATCTCTATATGATAAGATGTGGATGACAAGCACTACAGATGTAATGAACATGGTCAGATCAACAAATGTATATGTAATGATGGTTTCGAGTCTTACAGATGGCCTGGTAGTTAAGACTGAGCGGAATTCGTGTTTGTTTGAGATAGAGGGGTGGGTGAGAAAGGTGGTTTTAGCTCGGAATGCGCACTCCAAGTGCACGATATAAATCAAACTTCCAGAGTCGTAACGAGTTAGTGGATGGCTTGGCTCCTACGTCATATACAACACAAATGTCACTCCGAATATCGTATCCGTATCCTGGATATATTCGGAATGCACCATACAAAATGGAAATCACAAAAATTCGTCTTTGTTATATCTGTATCTATAACTCGCTGGCTGGAGGTGGGTGCGGGCCGAGGTGGGAGCGGTAGGACACGTGGCAAGTGGGGGCGGGGGAGTGAAAGCCTACGACCAAAAGCCTTTATAAAGAGAGTCTGAAACTGAGATAAGTGCTTGACAGGTATACAATCCATTATCCAGGTGGTACGTACACGTGCACAGGTAAGATCGCATTCAAAGTTACCTACTATATCCAAACTTAGTAAATAGTCTTATACCGACTATACGAACTATATAGATTAAAATACGAAAAGATCAATACTAGGATTCTCGCTAAAAGGATACCTTTGGGATTTTCAAGGGTCCCGAAATCTTCTTCGTAACGAAGATATTCTTGTTTCTACAGGCGAAACTCGTTACTAGGATACTCACCATAAGGATATCCCGGTTTATATCCTTAGAGACTCCCCGCCGGAGAATATCCTAGTAAAGAGTTTCGCCTATATTTCCAGAAGATATGAATTCCTTTTACATCAATTGTAGGTATCAAATAACAAGGAATAAGAGAATAGAACTATAGTATAAATCAATTCAAGTACTAAATTATATACCCCTAATACGGAGTACTTGAACTAAGAAACTTGTTGTCGCCGGTGCGAAGGAATTCACTATAATAAGGAGATCCTCATGTATAGGGTATGCTTAGGGTATTCCCACCTGAGTATATCCTTATATTGATTCATTCGGTTTCGCCTATAGATTCCCCTCGCAAATCCCGTAAAGCGCGTAGGCAGAACGTTCCAATTAGGGTTGTCCTGATGACCCTACAAGTCCGACTTTAGTACTCTCGCTCTGTTTTGCGAGAGTGAAGCCGAAATCGAAGAATCACGTTCTTCCTTCCGGTCTTGGGAGAGTCATAGAGTAAAGAATAAGGAAATTCTCATTATTTGTATCCCTAGAATGTTTAAGCTTAAGCATATCTTTATATTAAGTTTTTAATGTAGCCCCTGCTACCCCGCACTCGAGTATGAACAATATTATCCCCACGAAATAAGAACTCGTACTCTCTGCTTCGCCTCGATTTACACGTAAGAATCGAGGTATATTTTATTACATCCCTTATTAATAGTCTCATAGAATCGGACCGGGAAACATATCATGAATTCTAACCTATACTCTAATTAAAACTTTCGGGACGGCTTGTACCTAACACCATAACCTTTTTTTTCCTTCTCGTTTTTCTATGAAGTCAATTTTCAAACTCGGATATTTTTCTCCATACGTGTCTGGAGTATTTATTTATACAAGACGAATCGTCACAATTCCCTCTTCTTCATCATCTCCTCTCGAGTGCCATCTACCTGCCAGAACCACTCTGATTTCATTCCAATTTTCATTGCCAATCTTTCATACCAAAATCACCACCATGCATCTCCTCAACCTCATCCTCGCGCTCGCCCTCACTGCCGCTACCGTCATGGCACAACCTGAACCCCCAATCTTCACGGTATGCCCATTTAGTACCGCAGACTGTGAGGCAGCATGTGACGGTAAAGGGGTAAGTTTCTCACACATATACACATCGCCCTCTCTCTCTATATACATATCGATCTATTTGTAACATAAATACATGTCATAAGAGTTTTGGAATACCGATGTACTAACTCATGTAACAGGGGATACAAGAGAAAGTTTGTGACGAGTACAGCCAGAGAAATAAATGTGTTTGTGCGAATGGGTTCGAGGCTTTTAGATGGCCTGGTAGCTAAGCTTGATTTCGGGGTTTGCGGGGGAAGAAGGGTTGGTGGGAGGTATTTGGGTGGTGGGATTTATTTTCATTGAGAAAGAGTGGGGAAGAGGAGAAGGGAGAGAGGGATTGGGGTGAGATGTATGCAGTACTTGTAGGCAGCTTTGAAAAATATGTTTTGTTGATTGTGAGAGACTTATTACTACCACCAGGGGGTATCAGAATTCTAGACGCAGTCCCGCATTTCAGCTGAAGACACAACAAAAACTACGTTTCTACATGCGTATAACTCTACAAAATTCGTGTGAAACCTATACTTAAGCTCTCCTATATTAATTATCTAGAGTATCCCTTCAGCTGCGGCCAGAAACACCTTTTCGCAATCTAATGCCAAGAATATTAAGCGATTTGATAGGACCGGATGCTGTCACGAGTTTTAGGTATTGTTGGTATCACTAACGAAGTGAAGAGATAGGGTATAACTTCTTTTGGTGATATTTCGTATGGGGTCTAAAAGAGTGTGGTGTTCTAGCTAAATATATTGAAGTGTGTGCCTTAGGGCCTGTTTTCCGAGACGATATTGAGCCGCAATATCGTCGAATGGCATATTATGTGGGCCATATTTGGCTCTCCAAGACAATGTCCACGTACAGACGCCAAGTGCCCAGCAAACTCTATTCCTAGCATCTTAAGGTACAATATTTCTCCCACCAAAAGACACGACAAAAGGACTTATTGCTCAGGACTAATAAGTCGACCTCAATATCGTCATACGAGCGCCCTATATGCTCTATTCCTAGTATTTTACAGGTTTCTAGAGCCTAAGATACTATCTAGTTAAAAACCCTCGGTATATTCGGCAAGTTTAGGGAGTAAACAAAGTATTGCTGTCGAATGCGCTACCTTATATTATTGTGCGCTCACTTAGGGTTTTATGCCCTAATAGGCTCCATTGCGCTGAAGCTACAGCGTGTATACCTTGAAGGACTTTTCTGTCTTACGATTCTAGCTTTCAAAGTTACGAATCTGGCCAGTGGAGTACGAGAGCTACTTTTGCCCTACGGTCCTGAGGGTCTCTATTGTGGATCTTCTAAGCACTTTGCCCCCATAAGATCTCGAGGCTCAATATCGTCAGAAAACAGGCTCTTAGTATATTTATTACCTTTATCTCCTGCACCGCTCGGCGTAACTCTTTACTAGGAGCAAGTACCCTCGCGTAGAATTGTTTTAACGTATAATCTCAGGTCCAGCGTTCAGCGTCTGGAACGATATTCTATGGAATCTCCATATTCTATTCTATCTAGAATAATTCTAGACCCCCTCTAAAATAAAATAGAATATTCTATTAAATACCTTCTGGAATTCTATAGAATTATAGAATTCTAGAGGTATGTCTAACTAATAAGAGTAGACTAATAAGAGTGCGAGGATTTAAGAGTAGTAAATGTTAATTAGCTAAGTAGGTACGGTATAGCTAGATAATATAGAGACAGAGACCCTCTAGCAATTTAGAATTATGTACGGACTACCTATATTATAATAGTTGTTTGTAGTATTAGAAAGAATCTACGATATATATAGTAATACTAGCGATGTTCCTATATAGTACTAGCGCGGCTAAAATCTAGGCCTCCTATTAGCCCGTCGGACCAGCGAGACTTTTCCTGGGTTATATAATTTTATTCTATAGAGTTCTATAGAATAGGGGTAATTGAATAGAATTATTCCATAGGATCTCTAAATAGAATAGAATAACTCTAGAGGGGGGGTCTAGAATAGAATAGAATTCTAGTTGCCGAACGCTACTTGGGTTGATTCTAACACCTTAGTAATTCCAAGCTATTAATTATACTAATTTTTAGAAAGGAGAAATAGTTATAGGACTAGAACGTAACTATATATTTCTAAGAAGATTTCTATTAAATTAGATATAAGTACTTCTCTTTATATTATAGATATTTATATACTAAATGTTAATTTAGATTAGTTTAAGTAAAGAACTTATTTAGTGTGATGGATCGGAAGCAACCGAGGGGTTGGAGTGAATATAAGGTTTATTTTATTTAGATCGCTCTCTCTCGAGCTCTCTTTACTACTTTGTAGACAATCAAAGCATTCTGCAAAGACCTCGTCTTGCCCTCTCACATTTAGCTTAAGCTATTCTTTATATTAGCAGACGTTATAAGTCTTAGTATAAATCTATATGTTATTTTTCTACCTAGGTTAGTACGTTCTTAACCTACTTTCGAGTTATACTAGGCTATATTGGAGATAGTATAATAAAATACTATTCTATAATAAATTCTAAAATATAGAATCTTGAAATATTATACTATTTACCTTAATTTTAATCTAGTTTTATAATTTCACACTATTTAGATTATTCCTAAATTTGCTATAATTTAGTAAAGTAGACTATTTTTAACATTCTTACAGCTAAAAACTAGGTAGGACTACGTCTAGAATTAACACTCCCTAAGTCCCTAATACCATTCATTACCTTTAACCCTAGTAAAGGAAGTCGTAATGGAAATAGAAAGGAAAGGAAAGGAAAGGAAGGATATTTAATAAGCGGAAAATGAGGGATTTTAATGTTAATGCGTAGAGGTTTTGGTGGTGTTGTGGTTTGTTGTGAGGAGTGATAGTAATATATTATAGAGCGTACTTAAATCGGTGGATGATTTTATGTTCTTGTTTACGAGTGGAGAGTATTTCATGCTATATTTTTAATATATTGGAATTACTATATTAAGAGTACCAAGTTCAATTTAAATCCAAGTCCATCATCTCATCATCTCATCATAAGGTATCTACCATCCCATCCCATCCATCGCATCCCATCCATCCCATCCCATAAAAGAAGCAATTACAAACGAGTTCCTCCACCAGTCAGTCCACGCCAAAATATACCATCCATCCAGCCAGCCAGTGTATTGAGAAAAGAAAATTCGTTTTGAGGAATGTAGGAAGGGAATTCATAGATACATCAAAAGAGCTTGCGAGCGCTAGATGAACGGAGTAAAGAAAGGAATTTGTCCCGTCCAATCGTCTAGCTTGTCCCTGCTCAGCCCTGGAAGAAGGAGCGGGAAGGAAAAGGAAATAAGTATGGTACGGGGAGAGACCTGACCTGACCCTGTGACTGTTATCCCGCCCCCATACTCCGCATCCGAAAGAGAGGAAGAAAGCAAAGAAAGTAAGCAAAGCCCGCTGCAGAAGAGGGGAAAAAAGGAAGAAGAAGAAGAAGAAAAAAAAGACGAATAGAATCAGATCAAACATCTTCCTCCCCCTCAGCATCAACATCCCCTTCCTCACTCGCACCTCTCCCCTTCCTCTCCTTCTCCGCAACACACAACCTAAACGGTCCACCTCCACATCCGGGCTTCTCCTCAATAATCCCCTCCCCGAGTGCCCACCGAACAAGATGTGCATCATCCCCCTGATTAACCTGAACCCCCAATCCCTCCAAAATCCCCTTCTCAAGATGCTTCCCCACATGTTCCATCCTCTCATCCCACGCTCCCTTGCCCTCGAAAAAGGACTCGCATCCCCTCACCGGACAGCCCACCAGCTCGGGCGCCTCCCGCTTGACAACCACACAACACCGCTGCAACTCCTTGATCCTCTCTTCCCACTCGCCGTTCTTCTTCGACGAGGCGCCTCGCTTGATGGATGAGGGGGTGTGCATCCGTCGTAGGTGCTGCGTGAAGAGATCTTTGCGGTTGAACTCGCTTTTGCGCGCCGACTTGGCGCAGAGGCCGAGTTCGCAGACCCAGGCCGTGAGGTTGAGGTGTTGGGAGGAGACGTGGCGTTTCCATTCGTTCTTGGAGGTGAAGGTTGAGGGGCAGCCGGCGAAGTGGAAGACGCAGGTGTAGGCGCGGAGTTCGTGTTGGTGGGTTGTTGTGATGTGGGTGTGGAGGTCGGTGGTGGTGCGGAAGGGGATGGGAAGGCTGGGACATTGTTTGCAGGTCAAGGAAGAGGTTCGTGATTTGGAAGTGTTGGTGGATTTGGAGACTCTTCCTGATTTTGAGGATTTGGAATGGGATGCGCGATGGGGTTTGCGACGGGAGGTGCGTTTGGGTGTGTACTCTGTGTCAGAGACAGGTTCGGGAATTTGGATGGGCTCCTCCTCTTCTTCTTCTACCTCTTCTTCGTTGGCGTCCTCATCTTCATCATCTTCGCCTTCTGCGTCGATGTCGGAATTGTGTGTCTGAGTACTTCCAGATGCTTGAGGAGAGGCCTCATCTTTGATGGACGCGCCTATTCCTTCGTCGATTTCGTGATACTGGTATGCCTGGCTATGATGTTGCTCTTGCTTGACTTCTATAGCGTATTCGTTCTTCATATCAAGTGCGCCGTAGCCTTCGTCACCACCTTCGTAAATCATTTCCTCGGGTTGCAGATCAGGAAGTCCCTGGATTTGGCTCATGTTGACACATGGTATTCCACTATTTCGCGAGTAGGAAGGGATTTGGGCAATTCCAGCTCCGCTCCAATCGAAACCTTGACCACTGAAGGAAGTTGCGCCAGTTGGAGGAAAGTAGAAATCGTCCTTTGGTTGAATCATTGGGGAGTATTGGGAATCACCAAGCCATTCTGGATCCGGACCAGGGCTTGCGCTGCTGGAATTGGTTGAAGTTGGCTCTTGGGAAGGGCATGGAGAGATCATTCTGGTACGGGAAGATTGAGGCACGGATTGGATGGGAGCGGATGGTTTGCTGAGGTTGTGCGGGAATGCTTGAGAGAAACCTTGCATCTGCTCGTGATTTAACAGGACGCGATTGTCTGTTTGATCAAGAAATCTCTCGAGCGGTCGCTGTTGGTTCTGATAAGGCATTCTGAATTCCTGGTACGAATTATCCCGGATGTTCTGAGTAGAGCGGAGGATTGGATCGATGGATTCTGCCCAAGCTCTTTGGATCACAGCTTCGTTTTCAGGAGTGTAAAAGTGGCTGATGGAGGTATCCTGGAAGAATGGAGGACCACCTAGGAAGGCCGAGCCGTGGTTGTTATAGGATGACATGATTGCTGCGGTGGTGTCGATGCGGTACTGTGAAGTGCAATAGATCGAGGTCGGAGGTGTAAAGTCAACACACCTGGACTAAATGCTGCAATGACTTCCAGGGCGTACCAAGGTCGTGGGACGCGAGAAGTGGAAATTGGAGTGGACGGTTGGGTGGGATGACCAGTTTGGATCCAATGGATGTTTGAAGTTGAGTAGGGAGGAGTGCGTTGCTTTGTTTGCTATGTTGTGAGTGACAGGTTGTCGGTGGTTCTGCTTTGATCAGCACTGTCGAGTCCTCTTGGAAGTTGGTAACAAACTGACTTGTGGAGATGAGAACAAACAAAAAACGGGGGAATGGCAACACAATTATAGGTATGTAGGTTTGTATGTGTATGAGAATGAGTATGAGTATGGCTATGCACAGTGAACCTCCACCAAGGTTGGTAATTGGTATTTGGTAATTGCAGGAGAGTCAGGATGCACTAAAGGGTTGGAGGAAGGCGCCTAAGTGTCAACCAAAGGTGATTATAGAGACTTGGTGTAAGTTGACAGGTGGGTAGCGTGTAAGGTGTACGGTGGGCAGTTGGTGTCTACACTGAGTATCTGTATATCATCAAGGCGCAGCAGCTCGTCTTTTGATGGCGGATTCGACTTTTACGGATCAATATCAGAAAGGAGAAGAGGAAGGACAAGATAAAGTAGAGAACCCTGGAAGTAGGCAGGGGCAGGAGGCACAAAGCCCCAGCACCTCCTCCACCAATGCAACGAAAGCCTCCATACATTTCCCCCCATCCACCACGATTGTGTAGCAGAGCCGCATCAACTGTAGCATGCCCGTCGCTTCACTCTCCTTGGAACGTTTGGTGTGGAGGGGGTGGGAGTGCAAACAACCGAGTGAGAACGGATCTACCCCTGACCCCGGCCTAGTGCACTCCACTCCACTCTGCTAGCGCTACCTGTAGAGTAAGTGACGCTAGTCAAAATCGGGGTTCTTGCATCTCTTGCTGCGCCTCCGCTTCAAGTCACCGCCAATATCAAATCATCATCGCCCATCGACCATCAGCCATCAACACTCACTCACCATCCACGCAATACTAAAGACAATCCGCCCTCCAAAGTCGCCGAAGAAATGTTGAACAATGAGATTGTGGCTGCAGTGGTCGGGCAAGAGCATGAGAGAGAGAAGCCCAACATCAAGCACATCCCGCTTGCTTTTTGCCAGAACTCGCACTTTGCTTTTGGCATCTTGCAGCCACCAAGACCAATCAAGAGCTCCGACGCCTGTACGACAACATAAGGCAGATAAGGCAGCGTAGGCAGCCTCGACCATCAAGTGACAAACTACGAGCACTTATTCGACGCCCGACTGCTATGAAGAGACCAGGAAGATTCTGATGAGGATCATAGACGATCCGGGTTCATTTTTATGAAAGCGGTAACACGGTCCGGCACATCATCTTTAATTTGACGCTATCCGATTCAAAGACAACACACACACCGAAATTCTTTTCTGGATTGCGTGGCATCTGCATCAGCATCTTGATGTTTCCATATATCCTGGATCTGATCTGACCAAGTGGAGCCGCGAGAGAAAATGACGCTCGGGTGGAGAAACGTGGAGGTCTCCGAAGGACGAAACAGAAACATGGTTAATCATCCCACTCGCCTTACAGAGATTTGCTGAAGCTGAGTGTGTGGCCCCCAAATGCAAACCATCTGCATCCACAATCCGAAAAAATGGTTCGCATTTGGTCCTCTTGGGATTGGGGGAGACCTGCAACACCTCGACCTGGTAATCCCCTGCCGATTGCTCTTTTTAGTATCCATTCAACAAGCGTTTAGTCCACCAAATATCATAGGTACGGAAATTTTAATGCGTTCCGAAACGGTTTTTCGGTGAGAATATGACGAACGGGTGGCCACGTCCCGGATTTCTCTTTTCTTCAGCATTTTTGTACCCTTTTTCAGTATTTGGGTAAAGTATCGACAAGCTCCTGTCAACCTCTGCGTCAGCAGTCCTTGTGCTCATCTGCAGCATATGGATGGTTCCTCAAAACATGGCAGCAATCGTTTCGAAGGCGGATCACAAGAGGAACACCCGCTTCTAGAACTGCTCTTATGTAAAACAGCCTCACTCGATGCCCTCGGTCATGCCCTCGAAATCAGTCTCGTCTGTAAATTGAAAATCAAGACAAACCAAACGATGACTGCGCCCCATCTGATGTTACAGAAAGATTAGTCAGAAGATAACTTCAAAGTCAATCTCAGTTCATGTCACCCAATATCCACTAGACCCCACACCGATACGTTCACCGAATCCCTTTGATGAGAACCCCTGAACTGATTTCCAGGATGCCGCAGCATCGCATCGACAAAATCACGCCAACAAACAAACGGGAGGAGCCAATCAGATGATGATGCTCACCCCCTCTACAACCCCTCTTCTTTCCATACCAAGTGATGGGGCTCTGGGTCCGAAAAGGCTCGAGAGAATTATCAGCTGCGGCTGAGAATCAGTCCAATCAAGTGAAGCTCGATGACAGTATCAAAGATCCGAAGATCATTTCCGAATGGGTTTGGTGGCTCTACTTTGATCAATCCTTCAAGAAGCTTAACAGAAACAAAAGTCTACAACTAAGCTTCCGGTGCGATTGACAAGCTGCAAGCGAGCCCTAGAGATCTTGTTCAGCACTGGTGAGAACATTGTGCGGTACAGAACTCGGTTGTTGGAAAGTCACCACAGCCAAATTGATTCTCTACGAGAACGTCCGACCTACAAAGCCACTAGAAGCCTCTCCATGTTGGATATAGTGGGTTATCTTGCCTTGGGTTTTCATACAAATCAAAACCAGCCCAAGCGATTTTACCCCTGAAAGAGTTCTTATCCAACAAACTCTGACAACTCGTATTCATCATCCCAGAAGTCAGAGGCTCAAAGTTTGGTTCAATAACCTTCCTTAAACGCCAGTACAGCATTAGCCGACGACTACCCCGGCAGTGGGTGTAGTCTTTGACGTAAAACGGCGTAGCATAGGCCCACTATTCAACACCCAGGGTGCGAATCATTCATTTTGAGCCTCAATACTCGAATTATCGATCATCCTTTGCCTTCTTGCAACGAGTATCAACAAGCCCAAATATGGTCTATCAAGCTGTTATTGAATCATAATCATCAATCCGCTTGAAAGCTGCTTTGGTCGATCAAAGGATGTCCTAAATATTGTTGGGCCTCAGTCAACGCTCACTTGAATTGTCGATCCCCTGACTCCTTCAGCCTTTCCTAATACCAGGAACATCCTGTTGGTAACTGCCAGAAGAAGATTCAAGACCGAAGAAAGTCAAGGTTAGGAATCCAATGTCGGTAGTCGTTTATCCCCACAAGAATCATGCCGCAATAAGGAGGAATGCATATGGCCTAGGGTTCTGTCCAACGTTGTAACTATTGAAATGAAGAGATCCTGGTATATGATGGAGATTGTGGACTTATACCTTGCGGTGCGAATTTTGGTATGCAAGAAACGAGTCTGGAAGAAGCGCAGTGGCTTTGCCGGCCCGTTTCTTCAACCCCCCTTGAAAAGCTAAGCGAGTGTTGCTAAAATCACACCAGTGCCATTCAACCCAATTTCTCGATTCCCTAACATCCTTTTCAAATTGTCATTCAATGCACTGGATCAGACTACCACTCGTCATCATGGTCTAAAACTTGAAATGAGACGAATATTCCGTCATCAGCGGGGAAGGCGATACGAGAGCCGAAAAGAAGATTATGGGGATACAAGCGTTTATTTTCCCTCTCGATATATCCCCGTTCCAATGATATCCCGATGACCGCGTCTAGTCGTCTCTTGCCGCCATGATGACGCTTCCTTCCGTTACTACTACCATCCTTTCCCCCAATGGAACTAAAAAAAGAACTAGTGGCTTATTCTTAACCAACTCGAAACAACCCCAAGATCAACGAGGGAGTGGATATGACAAGCATATACGATAATCGTAGACGGATTTTATCGCTCCTCCGACCATACCACGGAAAGCTCCTTCCTTTTCGCTAATAGGATCTGGAACTAATGGCCATTTAATGAATGTAAGGTTAGCGGGAGATATACTCGTATATTCAAGATGATCTACCGGCCTTATAGATTGTTCGTCATCAAAAATCCAGTCCTCTAACCCTTTTAGGAATTTTATCCTCTTTTCCACGAGTTTCCGGAAATAAAAAAAACCAAGAGAGTTTCGCCACTTCCTTCGCCAACGAACGGGCTTGAGCGGAAAAAACACCATCACATCTCCCCTAGAAATTAGTTCCCTTTACGCCCTTTCCCCTTTTCACCTTCTTGATAGAGATTCCTGTTTTAACTTCTACAATCAATCAATCCAACTCATTCTCACTGAATTCCCTCTTCCATGCTCCCCTCCTCACCCTCATAATTCCCATCCCATCCGTCATCTCATCAGGCAAAAGCGATAATCGACATCGCTATGGTGTTAAGCAAGCCAATCACCACATTTCCCTATCCAACACAGAGAAAACGGCAAAAAGGTAGCAGTATAGTGAGTATACCAAGATGGCAGTATACTCTTCTAGTAAAGATTAGCCGCTCACTACTTGACACGCAAACCAATGCGCTCTTGCGTTATCAGGCTTCACTTTCTCCATTTCAAGTTTCCTGTGAATGATTTAGCAATCTCTATCTTACGTCTAAAACAATATATACATCATTGTATAATATTTTATATAATACCATGCATCCAGCCCTTAGCAAACTATGTTCAAGACCGGACCGTACTTACATATACAGAAGCGGGTGTGAATACAGTCATCATTTCCCCTTGCTTTTCCGTCTCGCTTACTCTGGGAGTTTATTTATGTGCTTATTGTAGATTATAGCTATGTGTGATGTGTGATGGGGAGAAGGGGAGGAGGCGAGGAGGAGAGAAGGATCTGACTGTATTATAAGGTTGATAAAAACAAATCACCAAAAAAAAGACCAATATCCAAGATGAGTAATACGTGTAACATTAAAGTAAATTATCTCCAACTCCATCTCCAAGCCTACAGTAACCTAGTAACCTAAACCATCCCCTTCCCACTTTCATTCTGATTCTATTACCCGCACCCTACTTAACAAATAACATAACCCAATGCTAAGATAAGTCCTGTATTCCTTTAAAGTCCAAAAAAGACGTTCGTATAAAAAAAAGAACAACGCCATAAGAAACCTTATCCCAACATAACCATGGTATCTGTTTAATTCCCCCGATTTTCTGTTCACCATAATGTGCTATGATATTCAAAAAATCGGCCCACCTTCCTATCTAAGGAAGAAAAGAAAATGTCCTCCCACATCTCCTGTATCTGGTTTTACGTTAACCCATTCTTTTCCCGCCCTAGATAAGAGAAGCAAAAAGTAAAAGTATGAAATATGAACGCCGAAGATTCTGTATACCCAAAGAGCAAAAGTAGGACGAATCGAAGAATAAAGTAAAAAGTCCACCGTCCCACGTACAATCCGTTGTTCTGGGAGCCTATAAAAATTCCTTGACACCGCCCTCCCTAAGGGGCGAGAGAAGTGAAACGCCACATTCATTCCATCAAGTGTATCTGTCTACTTCGCTTCCCTAGAAGGGACAGGCGGAAGATATTCCGACGTACAACTCTCACAGAAAGAGTGACTATCACTGCAATTGGAACAGCCCAAGTTGAAACTCGGGTTGTGAGCGACGTGGCATTGACACTGTTACCTCGATCAGCGATGATAAATGGCACTAATGGGTTGAGCAACAACTTACACAAATAATCTGGTACTCCAGCTCAGTCCTTGCCCTCTTCGCTGCTCCATCATCCGCGGTGGCTGCAGCCCTCTTCTTCGAAGTCTTTTCATGCGGTGCCTCTGTACTCTCACTAACAGAAGAAGGCGATAAAGATGAAGAGGTAGAACTCAAGGTTCTCTTCGGACCAGGATTGGTACTCCCATCGACAGGAACCCAGTCTCTAATCCCGAGCTTTTCAAACTTGCCTCGTCCCATGAAATGGTCATCAATATGATCGAATCTCTCGGTCCAGGCATCCAGTCCTTTCTTCCTAAGATCAATAAGTTGAACACAAAACCCACACCAGAAGCGATCTTGGGAGTTGCGGCCAATGCGACAAGACTCAAGTTTTTCTCTGTATGGTTCATCCTCTTCCATAATAGAACTGGAAGTAGATAGTGCTGATGTTGACGCGGGAGAAGTAGAAGGGGGACTGGAAGGAGGTAGAGGATGATCCTTTTTGAGATGGTCAAGGAATGATTGTCGACGATAACAGACTTTGGAACAAGGGCCTCCCTCAGGCAGAGAACCATCGCAACGCCATGTTTCTATTTGAAAGTGTTGGGAGTTTTCATGGCGTTTCCAGTCGTTCTTCGAGCCAAATGTCTTCCCACATGAAAGGAAGGTGCAGCCATAGGGCCGTTCGTGGCGTTTCATGTGTTTCCTATATTTGATAAAGATATCAATTATCAATAGTTGCTCCTGAGCAGGAAGTATAGTAAGGTGTAGTGATAGGCGTGGGGTGACATACCTTAATTCACAAGGTCTTCCTTGAAACTTTTTACAGACTTTACACGTGACTTTCTTCTCACTCTTGTTACTGGCAGCACTGCCTTGATTCTGAATCTTTGGCGAGCGACTAGGATCTTTTTGGAGTGTATATCCCAGATGACGGATAGTCTTCAAGATTTCTTCTGCTTTTTTCAATTCCTCGGATTCAGTAACATCAGTATCAGACACGGCAGATGGGGAAGAGTCGGATGATTTAACACTAGAACTCTCGCTTCCCGAACCACCATTTCCAGAAGGTGATGGACGTCCATTAGGCAGAATATTCCGGTCCAAATTCCCATTGGTCAAACGTGGTTCCTGGTCGTGATGTGTGGTAGACCCACTCAAGGCAGTTCGGATCACCTTAGTCAGAGCCGCATCTGACGAGGCTGAGGTCTCACTGATGTGCTTCGCCACCTTACCTTCAGAAACTAGTTTGGAAACGGGGTTATTGTTAGATGAACTTCTGAAAATTGGCAGTTTGTTGGGTCCATCATTAGGAATGGCTGGAGCTAAAACACTTTCCAATGTAAATCCACTTCGAGCAGGTTTTGGTGGAGGCTGAGCAGTATGAAAAACGTCCAAAGGCTGCACAGTTTCACTACGATGACCGTCGGAATAAAAAACTGGACGGGCTGATGGTTCCTGTGGTGTTGGTGGGGGCAAGGATTTTCTAGAAGGAGGGGAAGAGGAAATCTCCAAATCTGGTCTTTTGGGGTCCGTAAAGTCTTGAGGTGGGGAATCATCCACTTCTGGACAACTGCCGCTCCAATCGGTGTCGCCGTTTCTATCATTATTATCCTGAATGGGAATTGCTGAATGTGAGGATTCCTGCTGCATTGTCCTTTGATTTTCCTGGCTTGGCATCCCGCTTGAAGGAGGCGCTTCGAAGAACTCGGCGCTATCACATAATAAGCTTCTTTACAAGTTTGATTCTGTGTCTCTGAGCTACTTACCAGCGGATCATTTCTTCAAAACCCGGATCAGTGCGAAGCTGGTTTTGATGTACACGTTTCAGGTGACTCCGGAAATTATCCAAACGTGGCCATGATTTCTCCCTGGATTTGCATCCTGGGACATTGCACCGATACATCTTGGTAGATGCTGGATCTGTTATGGCAGTTGGATGCTTACTCTTTGTATGTCTTTCCAAATCATTGGTGGTACTGAATCCTGTTGGCCTTGGGCATCCAGGGACCTGGCATTTGAATGGCTTGGTATGCCTGAGTTCATGTTTTCTGGTTCAAATTAGCAACGATATATGTTGAAAACGAAAACAATGCCGCACTTTAATTCTGACTGGGTTTTGACTGGCTTCATGCAAGACTGGCATATCAAGCTAGGTGTGTTAGATCCTGTGGATTTGGGTGTAGGAGTCCAATCATTAACACGGGTATGTTCCCTTGGTGGCAATATCTCAGGAAATGCATGGAACGGTTGGAAATTCTCAACATGTCCGGCCAGGCTTTGACAATCTTGATCCCGGTCTGGGATATCTGCACTAAACACGGATCCATTACCAACACTTCGTCGAGTGCCATAACCAGAGTCGGAATTAGAAACTCCAAACTGAACGGATCCGGCATCAGAAGGATTGGGTTGTCGATACTGAGTTCCGTACGAGACGTGACTACGATTACCTGATTGTCTTGGGTGTAACCTCTCTTCAATGGCCACATCTGAAATGACCTTTGGCACCCAAGGACCATCATTTCCTGTGTACCACTGGACAAGTGGATCCTGGGCAGGGCCACGACTTTGAGTATCAGTTGGAATTTGTTGCATTCTACCAATATTAGAAGCTCCATATGATGCGTCCCCAAAACTCGGATGAGAAAAAATGGGATCCCACGCATTGGAACCTGGCTGTGACGGACTTGGAAGCGTCCGGCTGGAGTGGCTACTCAAATCAACATCAATCTCTACTGGCTGTGGTGGAAAGTCCAAAGGGGGAGGCCCCATCTCCCTGGTGGTTCCATATATTTGACCGGAGTCTGAAGAATTGATAGAAGCAAGTTGAGGATAATACTAAAAGGGGTGAAAGTCGTCAGTAGAAGGACTACTTGACGCGGGGGTGGGTTCTAGGAATTTGATGGCGTACTGAACGTGGATGACCGCCACTGCGGTATGTTGAATGAAGAGACATTTAATGTTTTCTGACAGACATTAGCTGCCGTTCGCTCAACAAGATCAAGAAAAAGATTAACCGGAAATATCGACAGCTATGTTCTATCAAAATCGCGTCGGCGGTGATGAAAAACTGGCCACGCTCATGTATTCCTTTTTCTCTCGCTCCCGGCGTTTAAGAATGGGTAAGGGAATCCCACATAAGCACAACTTTTATCCTAGGCGTCGTTCAGTACATACAATGCAGAGATGCCGTAGATGCCGTCCAAATTGGGGTATTTTGGGGGTTTGCTCCAAAAGGGGAGTCGTCCAGTGCAGTCTGGTGTTGACTGAAGATGACTGCGCGATATAATCTGCAATAATGCGAGGCGGACAACTGGGCTGGGCACTTGCGATCGGGCGATGCGTGGGCCCGCGAGGGAGGTGCTGTCGGGCGACAGCTGCAACCTTCACGAATGCGCTCAAAGAGAGGTAGAAAAACACGATATGGGGATGGCCTTGGATGGGAGTAGAGGACTTGATAGTGACGATGATTTCACCGAATCAGTGAGGCGACAAACTGGATTGTTTGTAGGAGAGAGTTGGGTGAGAAGTTCAGAGTGAGGCGTACGAGTACGACAGCAACAACCATAGCAGGGCGTAAAAGTAAGGCGAACAACCGAGGAGCAAATAGGCAGCACCTGCACCTGCACCATCATTTCTTGTCCTTTTTCTCTCACCGAAAGACCTGCACTTGACTGCTTTCGGTGCGAAAAATATATCTTCATGCTACCTTTACTGCATATCCTCATCATACACGACGCCCAATTACGATGACTGGTTACAAGAATTCAGAAATCTGGGGGCCAAACATCGATATTGGGGTCGCTTTTCCAAAGGTAGGGGGATCATGCCTGGGGCAAATATCCAAAGATTCAGAAACCACAAGAAATCCGAAATTCATTGGTCCCCATTGATCTATATCAATAAAATTATGATTCGGATCTATCTTCATAATGTGGTTGCATGTTGGGATCGCAGGACATCACGTTTTTATCACGTGTTTTATTCTCCTGCAGCTTTACCCGTGACCTGGGAGGGACACCCCCTTCGCAAAAGTTGCAAGATACTGTCGTATCTATTAGTGCATGTCAGAGTACATTAGAAGGGATTTCGTATGTGATTTACATCTTCCCACAGGTTATGGGTTCGCAAAATGTCCTACTACTTTTGCGAACACACTGTATATATGACTTTTCCATACAATATTACAACATCTCAAGCTTATGTTTAAATCTTCATTGCGAAGTCTTGAAATCAGCATGCCCTTGAAATACAAGAAACTAACGGGCAGTCTGAATATGTCAAAGTCCAACACTCCAGCTTCAAGGAACTTCGAGCTGGTCCGTTCCCGCCTTTGTGCTCAGAAGCTTGTACCACGATGACTTCTAAGCAGTTCGAGCTTCACATTGCTCTTTTCCTTACAAAGTCAGTCTCGTCCTAAGCCGCCGGTTGCTATTTCGCTATTATGGGGTGTTGAACGAATACTTCTGATTTAACTATAGATTATAGTAGTATAGAAAGTCCTAGCTTGTACATAACAGAAAACTCTATTCTTAGCTAGTTCTTAGTATATCATAATTTATACCGCAGCATGATATCCACTTTAATATGCAGAAAGTGCAGTCCGGATTAGCGAGAGGAAGAACGACTCTTCTCTCTCGACCTCCCCATATCGAGGCTTTTTGACCATCGAAAATAAATCGTGGTCGGGGGAGGGGGGTAGAGTCTGCACATTTCCAAGAAGGAGGATTCGTGTGTAATATGAACTAGTTCTTTCCTTTCACTTCTTATTTAATGTTCTTTTCTTTCCATTTATAGACCGAATAGGGTACTTGAATTCAATGCGTTCCTTTTCACTATGGTTAGAAGAGATATGCATCATGCGATGTGGGTAGATCTTGTTCGTACCAACTTAGTTATTCATCGCCTTAGACATATTTCATTGCGAGGACCGCAGGCTTCCTATGGTTTGAGGGCGCTCAAAGATTTATGAACGTAGTGTTACTGTCATGCACATTGAACTCTACAATTGTAATTCCCCCCGCCATTGTAAGAAGAAAGTCTATCAGCTAGACAAATAATGCTCTCAGTCTTTAAAAGCAACTCGGTCAATTCTTCGCACTTGTGTCGAAGAACTCAGTCGTCGAGGGAGTAGAAGCGTTTTTCTCCGAGGACTATAGTATTAACAATACTCATTTTCTACCTGGTTGATCTTTCATCACTATTCTAAGACTTCCATTCCATTACTGTCAGTGGTTCCTTGTCTGCCACTTTTGACGTCCAACGAGACATGCGAAGCTTTTCTAGGTACCAGGAGACGCAAGCTTCAATGGATGTGGTGTTAGGATATCTAGATGTCCCCACGATTAGGAAGAGAAAGTATTTTCAGTCAAACGAATGATGATCCAAGTCCTCGAGAGGCATTGAGTCTCTTCTCTTTGAGCTTGTGTTGAGATATTTGGTCATGGAAGAAATGGGAGTGTTTTCCCTCCGGGGTGCTTGTAAGTTCCCGTATTCTATATTCCCCCTGTTCCATTCAAACTAAAGACCGAATGCAGTATTGGTCATATGAAGTGACCAATTAGACACACGCCAATCTTATTTGATGGTAGGTGGGCGACTTAAATGATCACGCAATATTGAACTTCCATCAGACAAACATCTACGATTCAACAACCTTGAGAAGCATGATGTTGACGATGCTAACTTCGGGTGAGAAGCATCGATTTACAGCACTTTGATTAGGTCACTAATCCAAATCAAACTTTGCCAATTTACGTTAAAGTGAAGAAATACTTTTTATGTGAACTTGAAAGTTACCTGCAACGAAGTCTAAGCGAGTCGTCCTCCATTTGGGCTAATGGACTTATATTAAAACGAAACACGAGGACTCGTAAGACTTACAAAACTTGACATCTCATTTTCCATAGCCCCAAAACATTTTCCAAAGATCTTTTGCGCTTTCGCAACTGTCCTTTCATCAATTCCCAAATCCCTCTCACGCCACTTTTCAACAGAAGTCGAAAAATACATAAATGCACCATGACGCATACAACAAACCAAGAACCATCAAGCAACCAGTCCACTAACCCCCCATCCTAAAAAAGTAATCCAATTGAGCCTCCCTCACCTAAAGGTGGTGTTCATCTGACCGCATCCTAGCCACCCACATCGCACTAACACAATCCCATACCCAAACCGCATCTCAAGAACCCCACGGCAAATGGCTCCCCGCATGAAAGGAGCCCCTTGCTCCAACTCTCACTACCACCCACACAACCCCCAAAACCACCTTTCCATCCCCAAAACATGCGATAAACACGCAATCCAAACAAGCCTTCACATATTGCCCCCCCAGGATATATCTGTCACTTTCTCGGCCGTTAGAAAGACCAGGGAAAACTTGGGGTCGGATGCAGGAAGCAAGCAGGCAGGCAAACACCCGTCACTGCATGTTGATTTGCCATCAAACCACCCGCGCCCAACCAACGAATCAAGAGCAAATCCTTTACCTAGTCATACCACGGAGGAACTTCCGTAATCCCACCTACCCCTCGCTTCGAAGTCAAATCATGAGATAACATAAGGGAAAAACGAGGCGAAAGGGGTGTTCGCGAACTACCCACGGCATAGAAAGGGGGGGTCCTAGAAGTAGTAGTACGAACCAGGACCAGTCAAAGAAGGGATGAACCAAGATCAAACCGATCTCAAACCCATCCACTCGGTACACCCCATCCTCAAGACGAAGGGCGGGAGAGGAGATCTAGAATAAAAGGCGACCCATCTCGCCCATCCATCCGATTTGCGAAAATCACTTCCCTCCCCTTCATCATCACTGTCCGCAAGCCGACGCTCGGAAAGCTCGCCACGTACTGTGACTGTACGGTATGTACAGATGAGGATAAATCCTCCGATGCATTCTAGCTGCAGACGTCTTCGAGTCATTGTTCAGCACGGCTCCTCGACCCAATAACTCCTCTCCATTCTTCTTCACCGGGCCGAGCCAGTAATCCAAAAGTCATGTCAATATGATACCTCAGAATATGACAGAAAAAGATTCAACGTCCATCGCGAGAGATTCACGCCGTCCAAAAAGGCCGCATGGCATACGATATCCAAAAAGAACGCCGTTCAGGTATCAGGACCGGCCCGCAGCAAACAAACACACACACAACGCCATCATGAGTAAAACACACCAAGACCCCTTGATCATCAAGGTAACAACATTATCATAAACCTATCCTGTCACAAGCAACGCATCCCCTCCATGCAAGACCTCCCAACAAAAGAAAAGCGCAATGTACACCCTCGGTCTCGTTACTATCCGGAACCTGCGATACCCAGTACCCGGTCTGCGGTTCCTGTTCCCGTTGCACATTTGCCCATACCCAGACCAGGGGAACCCCAATCATTCACGAACAGGAGATCCACTTGATTTAGAGTCCTGGAAGATCCGTGATCGCCCCCCTATTCTCGAGGGGGCTCGGGTAAAACGCCAAAACCCGCTTAACACCCTTTTCCTTACCATCGCCTCGGATCACGAGCCGCAGTCGCTTGTTTTGACAAAGATTACTTGGCTTCTATTCCATCGGCTTGCGTCAATACTCCCCTAGTCATGTCTATCTTGTATTACCACCACAACACCATCCGTCCACTATTTACACCCTCCTATGGCTCCCCTTTGTGTCAGCGGCAACAAGAAAGGCACCATGCTTGAGGCAAAGAAGTCCCTATCATCGGAACGGTTCTCCTGCATATGTTTGTCTCTAGCGCCTAGACGGGTCTGCATAGCTCTCCACCCTCCAGGAAAACGAACGACGTCGTTTCACTAGCACTACTCGCGAGAAACGAGAGCCGCTTGGCTCCTCAAAGCGAGCCCCCCGCCATGAGAATCTGCAATCTACAGCACGAAGATGCCATTCGGAAGTCCCATCCGCTGCGCATCCGTGCAAAGAGGCGACAGATTCAGAAGAGCTGCAGCTGGAAGGCGTCAGCATAGACCCAAACCACACCACGCATTGGAGGAGTTGAGGTTTGGCCGCATGCTCAAGGGAGCGGTCGAAAAAGGAAAATGACAGATGTGTAATTTCGGAGGTCAGGAGTCCAGTCCGATTCCCAAGACCCTCCTTTCCTTCAAAGAGAAAGTATTTTTTGTTGGCGGGGAAAGATGGGGTATAAAGACCTAGCGATGACCCTCGTGGTCTGTAACTCAATTCCTCATCACAAGATCCTCTCGTCGCGAGAAACGATTCGCTTCTTTCAGATACACTTGAGCACCATCAGCACCACTATCCGGACCACGTCTTCATGTAACTCTGCATGAATTGAGAGTACTACCACACCAAATCCTTTGTCTTCGAGTAGCTTACGGTTGGTGATCTCTTTGAGTGAGAGTTCACGTAAAGACATGCTAATACCAAGCCCAGATTCCCAACCGATTCTCAATCAACCAAGAGCATCACAGTTAACCAGCTATCATCTCTGGAATCGAGAAGCGTGCTCCGCAAGATCTGATCGTGTCACCCATCACACGACATAGAACGCGATCCTCCACCAAGACCACGATTACTTCACATCCAGCTCACGCCTACCTCAATATCTCCCACCAAAGCCAGATTTGAAGCTTTCTGCCAATTACCGACAAGAAATTCACAAGTGCACTTTACCGACTTTTCAAAATGTGCGACTGGGAAGAATTTCAATTTACCTGCGGCCACGCCACCAGTCGCCTGCTTTCATATTGTCATTTCGCTCGCACAGATCCATATCACCAATGCTTTGGGGTCAAGGTCCTCAAGCAATCCTGGAATCAGAATTTCCCTTGCCCCCCTTGCCAAAATAGGACAGGTCATGGCGGACGGTAGAGGTCAAATACGGGAAGACTGAAAGCAAGTTTCCTGGTTGGTGTGTGATGGATAGCGTTGAACTGGTTTGGTGGTCTTGTGGCATAGAGAACCTTTTCCAGCTAGACCAATGTCTATCTTTGCTACACGCAGCATATATTATGATAGAGGGAAACGCCAGATGGGTTCGTGTCGTTGGACAATAACTGGTGAAAAGACCCGGCAATGTATGCAGCGCTATTGGTAATAAACAGGTGTGCAATAAAAATGGAGGTTTTGAAAGTGCAACTTGCAGACATCGACGAATTGGAAAGGGGTTGTGGTACATATCATTGTAGCTCAATTGCGAGTGCCAAGCGAGAGTAACGTGAGGTCAATAAGCATTAATATAAGAGATTGGTTCCAGAACCTATCCCCACAAATGTTGTGTAAAAACGCATATGCAGCAGAGTTCTTCGAGAGAATATTTGCCTTGTGGTGCCACTTCAGGTTGCGTTGCAAACCGGCGGAGGCGGAGCGCTACCATACTATAAGTGTGACCTTCTATTTTATGCAGGGTTTTTGGGTGAGAATAAGATCCTTTGACAGGTGGAGATGTGGGCGCATCTTGACCAAAGGTCGAGGATCGATATTATGCAGCCCTCACCGAAAATAAGACGGGTATCGATTCCTGTCCAGTGGTCTTCACGTTTTCTTTCAAAACACAGAAGAAACGGAAGGTATATCCGAGCCCGATGTGAGAATATTAAAAGCTTGAAAGAAAATCGTTTAATTCATAGCTCATCGCCTACTTCTTTTGGAATATGGGGGTGCAAATGTTGCCAATCCTAATCCCGATATAGGTCCTCAGTTTGTAATCCAAGTGGCTTTATCAACGGGACTTCATAAATTTGTAGCTCCTTCGACCTTGCCGACAATGTTATATCGCTTCGAAAAGAATGTAAGCCAGTCCTCAAGAACCCCTTTCTCCTTCTCGGACAACGTAGACCAATCTGGGGAAACGTCTTCCGGTTTGGTCGAGCTTAGACCCAAGGCGCGGGAGGCGTCATGGCCGGCAAATACTGTGTATGGGGACACAACATCAGCTATGGTTTTGCACGGGTTGCCGACTCGGGTATTTCTTTAAAAAGAGAAGCCGTTCTCGGGATTGGGGTGTAAGAGGGAGGGGAGGGGTGGAGGAAAAGGCAATTGTTATTGCAAGTGCGGGAACGGGAACGGGAACGCACCGTGGTAAGAGCCGCCTGGCTGGTATGATTTGTTACCTGTGACGTCGAATACCTTGCCCTACTCAAGCCCTTTGGTATCAGCCTATGTGCTCAGATAGGAGCGACGGCCCGGGGAACCTGGCATGGGATGAACGAGTCCGTGTTTACCTTGATTGCAACGTAACACAAACCGCCATCAACTCCTGTCTATCGTCAGTGGCAGTCGCATTTGGTATACAGAGGCAACTGCAGAGACAACTGCAAGCCGAAGGCCCAAGAATTGGGGCCAGCCATAGAACTGCAGGAGCTGCAAGAGTTGCAAGAGTTGCAACAACTGCAACAACTACAAGCTGGTGGAGAATATGGCGCTTGAGCAAGGACCAGACGGCGGAGAGCTTCAGGTCCGGGCTCGGATGCGCGATTGTGGGTGTGGGTGTGAGTGCTCACCGTTACACTTTGAAAGGAACTCTTGTGAAATAGGGTCATCCTTTGGTGGGTCGAGGTTGACGGGCGTCTTGGGCTGGAATTTGCCTGAAGCCGACATTTTGGAGGCGGAGGATGAAAGTGCAGAGTGCTTGGTGTTGGTGTTGGTGTTGGTGTGATCGGGAATTGGTCTCTAGTTTTGGTTTGACAAGTTGAAGGGATTTGGGGATTCAGGAGCTTGATGTTGAAGATGTTGGAGATGTGGATATACTCGGAAGTACTCGAGTACTTGGTACCTAGCCTAGCACCACCACACCATTAGGTACTCGAGTAACGCTTAAACTTCTAGCGGGGTCGAGGCGGAGGCGGGGGTGGGGCTGTTATGGCACGGCTACAGGAAGGTAGGTAGGGAAAACGAGCGGAGCCTGTCTCGGAGTTATCGGATACTCGGCCGGTGATCGGACCGACGAGAATCGGTAATCGCATCGGCTACCGGTACGGCGATCTCTCACTTTCAGCCTTACAGCAAAGGCATGGATGGAATTTGAAGTTTCCTGTCACCCTGTTCCTGGAACCATCAGCGCGAGTTCATGATTGGGACCAAACTTTTCCCGGCTTTGATTTCCACCAATTCTGCAGTCACTGTGATCGAGAGATCGGGATTGCGAAATGTTCGCCTCACGGATATCAAGGACTGTCCGCTCGATATCGAGTTCTGCCCCTCAATGTCTTCGCCAGCAACGCCTAGAAGCCATGCGCCGCAAACCCATATCCATACCCATATCCCACCAGATGCGACATTCGAGTACCCATTACACTTTTTTCCGTCCCAGAAGCCGGAGTCAATTGGTGAAACTTTTAATGGATGCATGGAGACTTCATCCGATCCAGGTACCAATGGCCCTGACAGTGTACGAAATATATGGTGTTCTAGATCTATTAAATTGGTACTAATCATTTGCTTAGTATTGCCAGTGCCTTTGGATGCCTCGGGTGGACGCTTTTCTGGTATCACACTCAGTTTCTTCCACATATCAGTCAATTTCCGGAACCGGTGGCGAAGCATATGCGGAAGGCTATTCATTTCACAACTATTTCCCTCAAGCCAAAGAAAGCCGTCCATTATTACCGAGAAGCGTTGCGGGAGGCGGACGAACTGGGAATGGATCCTTTCTCCGACGCGATAATTGGTATCAAAATACAATTGGCGTATCTGTTCGAGAAAAGCCACCTGTATCAAAAGTCTATAGATGTATTGGAAATTGTGAAGGCGGATAATCTAAAATGGATCGAAATCCTGGGAGACAAGGAAGGAAATGAAGCAAAGAAAACCAGGGTCTTGATGAGTGCAGTTCGTGTAAGCATCAAGTTGGCAGACTTGTACGCGAATCAATACGTGATGGACAAAGCTAAGGCCGAGGAGTGTTTGATGTGGGGCGTTGAGACGTCGCTGATGGAGGAGCAAAGACGTATCAAAGAGGGAGTGAAGCCCAGCGAGGGGGAATGGTTTTCTTCTGAAGAGATAGGGGCTGAAATTGAACGTGTGTGAAGGTCTTGAAACGGATTTGATTGCTCCTAACATTTATCCAGAACTTGCCCACCACTTTGAAGAGAAAAACGCACACTATCTTGCAGCACCTTTATTTCTGCAAGCAATTGCCAGGTCCCCACCCAATACTTGTCATACGGTCATCTTAAGTAGGTTGGAGTCACTCGTGCCCCGGATTCTTATTACTGACATTTCCAGTGAACAACCTCGCAATATCACTTGCACAGCAAGTCCCTCCATCAAGGCCTGGGCAGCCCCCAGCTTCACGCGCAACGTACATTAGTAACGCTCGCTCATGGGCCAACCACGCTATTTCACTTGCTGATAAGATTCCGAAATCTTACAGGACTGGGGAATGCGACGTGGGTTGTGCTGTTGCAACCCACAATCTAGGAGAATTTGCAGAAATGGATGGAAATGTTGCTGATGCCCGAAAGTTCTTTGAGCAGGCAAACGCGATATCGAAAGCCATCGGATTTCAGGAGGGCGTGGACAACTCCATAGCGGGTCTCGCTCGGCTTGCCGAAGAAAAGAAAAAAGACTAACAAATTTCACGAAAATAAAGCGACAAGCATATATACAGGTTTTACGTTGTGTGTAAGATTAGACCAGTTGTAAGAGTATTAATCAATTACTGTTTAAGTATACCTACTGACAAAGTTTCAAAGCGTGACCGAGACCTTCGACAAACTCTCTCATTTTTACTGGACATCGACTTTCCAGACTTTTCAAGCTATCTCGAGGCTGTCCCAGAGCTTATGATTTACGAATCACACTAACTCCCTTCATCCTCCAACTCCCTCCATGCCCTCCCACTCTCGTAACCCTCAACTCCGCATCCTTCATCTCCTTCTCAGCCCTATCCAGCGCCTTGATCGTCTCCCTCATGACATCCTCCGCCTCATGAGCCATTTCATGCGATCTCTCTGCCTTCGCAATTTGATCCAAACACACATCACATCTCAAGCATCTCTTATCCAATTTCTCCTCATCTTGAAACGCGGTCCAGCGAGCCTCCTTCAGGGCTTTCTCGTCGTTGCGAATCTGCCGAAGAACATCTTCATAGTGCCGTTTTGCGATCTCAAAGCTCCGCTCCAGCCTGAGGGTTTTGCGGGTGGAGGCAGAGTGGTCTTCTATTACAAGGGTGGATTTTTCGGAGAATGCGCTGTCGGGTGCAGGGTCCTCGAATGGGTTTTCGAGTGTGATCTCCTCCTCTTTCTTTGCCACCCGAACATCCTTTTCGCGTTTCTTGTTCGTGACATACTCGATTACAGCTTCCACCTCTCTAATCTCTCCTTGAACATTGACGATTTTTGTTTTCAGGGTTGAGGTCTCTTTTATTTCCTGAATGAGACGCTTGGCTTCCTTGGAGGGAGTCTCGATGTCGTGGTTGTAGGTGCGTGTCTGCTCTGCTTTTTCGTGTTTCGCAGTGGTTTCTTGGAGGCGCGTTTGGAGGGTGGTGAGTTGGGTTGTTAGGGTTTTGTGTTTGTGGTGGAGCTTTTGTAGATTGGGTTTGTGGAAGATCGGGAAGCCTGGGACCGAGGAGAGGAGCTTGTCGAACATTTTGGTGGTTGAGATGGTTTGAATTGTGTTTGGTGTTCGTGTTGTCGAGGTTTGTGGTTTTGATGGGGTTTCTTGAGCTTCTTGAGCTTTTGAGAACGGGTTGGGAAGACTTGGGGGTTTGGTATCGAAAGATTCTTTTCTTTTAAACGTCATGATGACTGCTATGATTTCATCGCTTGGTGGTAGTTCCTACTTTGGTGACTTTCTACTCTCATCATTCTTGACGACACGATTTTAGTGGATAGATAACGCTTGAGATAGATAACGCTTGAGATGGTGTATTCGAAATTCCTATCTATCATGTCGATGCAGCAGACTCTCCATCCGAATCCGGTTTTCATTTTGCAACTCAAGATACCTCGCCATCGGACTCTTCGATCGAAAAGGTGTATAGACTCCTAAAACTCCCAAAACTCCAATCCAAGAACTCTTTCCCAAACCTCACCCTCCCCACCGCCCCCTCCAACCCCATCCCACCCCCCTAAACACGCCCCCCCATTACCCACTTATCCAAACACTCAACATACTCCCCCTCCCCATCGTCCCACTCCCTCTCAAACCACTCCATCTCATCCCAAGACCTCTGCCGCTTCTCCGCCATCCCACTCGCATCATCAGGCAAGTAAAACGTCGAATAGTAAATAATCCCTGCGAGTTCCTTCCAGTATGGACAATCGTATTCTTTTATGTGTTTTCGAAAGGGTTGCCGGATCCAATAGGGTGTGGTGAGGGTGCGGAGCTCGAAGTTGAGACGTTGGAGGCGGAGGGGGTTGGGGGTTTTTGTTTTTGGTGGGTGAGGTGTGGGTTGTGAGGGGGAGGAGGATTTGTGGTGGATGGTACGGTAGGTGTCTAGGATGTAGAGTTTTAGACGAGTTTTTAGGAGGTAGGTTGTTGTTATGAGGCCCATTTTGGTGGGGGTGGATTGCTGAGGGTAATGGATGGATTTGAGGATCTTTTTGTGAGACTTGTGGATGTTGAAGCTTGGGATTGAGAGAAAGGTCACATAATGGAGGTGATGGATTGGCTTGGTGGTATGAAGAAGATGTTGATGTCTACTATACAAGTAAACTCCTGGGGGCCATTTTGCTCGACGTCATCGCAAGGTTAGTAGCTTGATAGTAACTATTCTACGCTTCACTTGGTGCCATTCAAGATCTAAGACGTATAATTTTGCGTATAATTTTGAATTTCAAGCGTTCAAGCGACTAAAATCCTTTTAGACTCCCCTCACTTTTGACTTTAGCAGCTGATAAAACAGCTCCTATAAACCACCCTTTCAGCCCCCACATCGAGCATCGAAAATCCTCGAGCGAACAATTCCCACACTCGCTAAACTTTCCCAGCTCCAAAGTTCAAAATCGATGAGGCAACCACTAAAAATCGTGCGTTCAACAAATCTCGTCCGCCCCCCCCTAACCCCTCACTCAACGCCAAGCCCACCGACCACCCCCTAAAACTCGCTAAACTCCCACCGACCACCACTCACTCCCGCCTCTCCCTCAGCACCGCAATATCCACCCTAACCCCCTCCAGCAACGCCCCATGCCTCACAATCTGGCGCCTTAGCCCCTCCTTCGCCCTCCACGCCTCATTGAACACCATCGCCGCCTGACGCGAGTGCCCTCGTCCAGCCGCAAGGTAGGCTCTGTAGGTAAGCTGACTCTCCTCTACGGCCTCCGCGTACCTCTTTTCGAGCTCTCGTGTTTGGGATTCGAGCTCTTTTTGTTGGAGGACTAGAGAGCGCAGCGTGTTGGCGGGGTCTTCGTATTTGTTGTTCCGCGCGTTGACGGTTAGGTCGGCGACGCGCTCGAAGAAGGTGCTGAATGAGGAGGTGCGGGTGTCCATTTGGGGCCGGGGTTTTGATGGAGTGGGAGTGGATTTGGGGGGTGTTGTGTGTGATCGAGGTGGTTTATGGGTTGGGAAGATGCGGGGGACTTCGGCCATGCTTTGTGAGTGGGTGGTGGTGGTGTATTAATATTTGTTGTGGACGGTCGTGGGCGAGTTAGCGCGACTGCTGTTGTTGAATTTCCTTGTGGCTGAAGGTGAGGTTCCAGTTCCGTTGTTGGGCTTTCATCCGTCTCGATGGGTTTTCAGAGGAATTGTTGGTGAACAGTGTGGTCTACAGATGTCTGGATGGAAGAGGGAAAAGGAGTGAATTGGATGTCGAAGTGCGTTGTGATATCATCGACTACGATTGGCTGGGTAACTCGGCGGCTGAGGTTCTTTTGATTCTCACCTTTTACATTGAGGACTTGGGACTAACTTCACTATGATAAACACACAAAGTTATTCAGGAGGCGCTGATCTTCAAGCCCACCCGTCTACCCCCGCCCGAAACCCAAACGCCACAGAGATTAACGACGCACATGAATAGCCTCCTTATGCACACTCAAATATTTCGACGCTCCTTCTACAGACGTCCATTCTCAGAAAGGTCTTCCTTTGAAGCTTGATGGATTATTACATGCTCTTCGTAAGATCTTGCCTGAGAACGTGCAATCTTTATGATCCAACTGTCTTAAGTTTCACCCCTTTCGAATTCATTGAGCTCAACCTTGATGTTTGTTCATGTTTCGACTCGCTCAGATCACCCTTGTGCGGTGCAGTGTAGCTTGGTGATAATGATTGTATTCCTCTTGCCTTGAACCTTCTGGGGGTCTTGTTTCTTTCCGGGAGGTGAAGTTTCGCTCGAAAGAGTGGACAAATGTTCCGAGGAATAGTATGTTGATGGTATTTAGAGACTACGTGATGTAAACGGTAAAAGAAATCATGAATATTTCCATTTTCTAGCGAGGTAGCTTATGGGTTCAAGATTCCAGTCATTAGCATCAGAAAACATAGCATATGGCATCATGAGATAAATATGTTACTCCTCCACGTACTATATCTAGAAGCTTTCCAAAAGTTTCTGCAGTTGGACACACGTGAGCTGAGCTTCAGCTTCCAATCTACAGGACTCAGCAGTGCTGGTCTTCTCTATCAGAAGATTAACAGTATATCAATACGAAATTTGTCACTGAACCCATTTGGTATTCTTTCCTAGATAATTTGGCTTACAGGAAATTACCATAGTAAAATCACGTCATGCAATGACCACCTGGTAAATCTTAAGAGGGAGCTCCGGTAAGATATCCTTTTTACTTTGTAACCATGGATGCTTCTGTGGTATACTCTTTCTTGTTCCCTCTGAAATCGAACATGACCAGATCCCACATTATTCCTCAAACTCTTCATTTCCAGGGATATACTCAAAAACAGGAACAAATTTCAGCGGCGCCTCCCCAAGCTCCCTTATATCAGCCCGAACCCTCTTCAACTTAGCCTCATCCCGACTAAGAACCATCTTCTTCCTTTCAAAATTCTCCAAATACTCCCTCACATACTCATACTCCATCTGCTCAAAATTCTTAATCGGATTCGAAATCCTCGCTCTATGCGACTTCGTCTCAACCTCCAACCTCTCAATCACTCTCCCAGTCTGCTCCTCCATAATCTCCGCCACGAGGTCCTCCTCATCTCGTCGCAGAATACCAAGTTGGCGTGATTTCTTAGCGTATCGACAGGCTGCGTTCATATGGGCCCAACCAGAAATGATATCATCATCCTCCTTCATGACGTTCTTGTATCTCCCGACTGCGATGAATGCGTCTGGTTTCGTGAGTGGACATCCCCAGTCTTTTTCGTCCTCGTCGTCGGATGGTTGCTGGATTTTCACTCCGGAGTTTTCTTTGATTGCTGTGAGGAGGGCGCCGGCGAGTTCGGCTGTCATGGTTGCTGATTCGTTGGTGTGTGGACATGTTACTCTTGCCTAGAATGGATTCTCTTAGGATTGATAGATAAGAGAAGGGATTTTGGTACTTGCCATTTCGTAGCCATTGATCGGGTTTTCCAAGATTTCCTTCAGTGGTCTTGGAAATTTGTAGAATTTAAGGTCGTCGGGATTGGTGATGGGGGAGAGTCGGCGAGGTGGTTCAGTCATGTTGGGCGTTGGAAGGTTTGCGAAGGTATGAGGTGTAGTTGGGTTAGTTGAGTAATTGGAGATGCAACTGTTGTAAACTTTGGGGTTTGAGTAAAATGCCGCGTTAGTTGGCTATATATCTCAGTTCTCTCATCTTTGTCTAAAATGGTTTTGCTAGCTTCTCAACGGTTGGGCCTCGGTGGTCTAGCAGATTTTGCGGACCGTTTTTCTAAGCGTTAGCTACCCCAGCTTATAGTCTATCTAGGCTTTATGACGATATTCAAAAGCAGATTTAAGAACAGCCCGTCTAAAACGGCGTAACTAGATATTAAACTAAAAGTCCAGAATTAGTTTCACATGCCAGCAACATAAATCTGCTTAGTAAGGGTTGCCTCTGGCCTGGTCTGAAGAATTTACAGTATCCTGACCACGATAGTCGAATCATCTGTTCTGTTTTATAAGGATACACCGGTATGAAATCCAAGCATTACGGTTGGAAGAAGCCTTTGCATTGAAATACATCCCGCCTGAATATAATAATCGACACAGTAAATAGCCATTGCCAAACCCGATATTCCGTTGACAGTAACTCCTCTTCATATCCTAATATACATGCGCTCTCCATGAATCCATCAACGGCGGCTGTTCCAAATTCCGCGGCCCCAATATAAGAACCGAAATCGTCGTTGACGTTCCTCAAGTTCCTCTCGCAGCCGCTGTTCGTGCTGTTTATCCTGGCAATTCCTACAAATAATGCTTGTAGTCGCATAATTCAAATTGCTATCCTGAAGAATCAAGGCCATATACTCCTCATCCACAGTCTGTGGTTGCTTACTTCATTCCAAGATACTAAGGACCACAACCAGGCAGACTTGAAGATACCATCCAGTCGCAGTTCCAGTAAATATGGCATAACAAATATTCCCAAGGTACGTACTTTGTTCATCGTTGTTCCGAGTAGGCTCCATCATCTCGACGACCCACATGAAGATGGCTAGGTACGAACAGATGACAATGTCGACTAGCAGGAAGACAAATGCTATCTTCAAGAAAATCTTAAATGCCGATACTGGTGCGAAAGCTACTGATGTCTTTCTCATGTCCCAGTACCCAAGTGCGGACATGAGGAAAGCCATTACAGCAAAGAACCAGAACATCAGGGCGGCGATTTCGTGTTCACCTGGTGTAGGTGATGGATCCAAAGGTGGACAGCTTCCATGGTCTTTGGCAAGCTGTTGGGCTATGATGAATGTGAGAAGTCCCCTAGCTATTTTGTTGTGTTGGGTTGGTGTTGAGGTGTGAATGTCGATAAAAGCTTATCGCACGTAACATCAATCAGGAAGGATAGCCATGATTCCTATATGCTTCATACTATGTTGAGAGTACACAGCCTTGAGTAGCCTAAGCTTTGACATTTGACAATTCACTGGGTCAAAGAGAGGGACACCCACAGCTAAAAAGATTCCTGGACCAAAGAAACCCTACCCAGAAAAACATTACAAAATGTGTATAGATGTGCCAGTACTAGTGTGAATAGCGTGAGAACTGGTGTAGATGATGAGTGGGTTGAAGGGGGCTCTAGATAACTACAGAATGTAATAACATCAGAAAGTACGGAGCTCACAGTGATCCAGGTGAATAATAAATGGTACAATTGATCCACCTACGCATAAAAAGAAGTCACCAGTCACACATGCTTACAGGATTATATGAGAATAGGGGCACTATAAAGACCATTATGACGCCGTGACACAAATTATCTTAACGGCTGCAATTCTATGAGAGATTTCTGGAATATCGCAGCTAATCCAGAGAGTACAAAGAGTGATCAGCCAGTTGAATTGAACTATAATCGAATCTGACTACAGCCATCCGCCATTACTTGCACGCACTTCATATCCCTTCAATTGAACCATAATCAAATCTGAATCCAGCCATCCACGTCCCTCACAAGCAACTCGTATCCCTTCAATTGAACTATAATCAAATGTGACTACAGCCATCCGCCATTCCTCCCAAGCACTTCATATCCCTTCTTGAGAATGTCCTATTCGGATCAAACATCCGATTTGACATCTTCAGCTTTGAAGCTATTTTTCTTAGCCTCAGAAATGATCTCTCGCTCCAGATACGCAATATATCCTCGATACAACTGGAGCTGTTTGATGTTTGCTGAAAGCTTTTCTGATACGTTGGCGGGGTTGTCCTTGTAGGGGTTGAGCTCATTTTCCATGATCTTTTCACATTCTGCTGACACTTGCGTGGCCTCGTGCATCTTCGCCAGAGTTTGTATCATCTCGTGTACGAGGAACATATTGCTGAATTGCTGGCGGAGTTGCTCTTGCGACAGAGAGTTTCGGTAGGTATTGGCAGACTTTTGGTAGTATCTGATAAACAGGTGTCTGGTGGATAGAGCAATGACAAGGAAGCTGTAATAGAGGAAGGAGCCATGACAACTGCTACACGCAAGGAGAAGTGCAGTAGTGATGTAGCTGGGGTTATCGTAATCCAATATCTCCTTTTCTGCCCCTTCAAGGTGCATAAATGCAATCATCGATGAGAAAAAAAAGACGGAAGTGAGGCTGTCCATTGAGAACGCGTTTAGCACTGAAAACACAAGTGCAAATATATCGTAGTCCATAGTGAATGTGACAGATTGCCAAAGCGAAAGTTTTGCACCCAGAGAAGATTGAGACACAAAGTAACGTTTTAAGACAGGGAAGAGAAATCGTGAGAGGCACGAGAGAAAGGTCGCGAATGCGTAGATCCACATAACAATTCCAAGGCCATCGTAACTGCTCAATGCGATTTGAGAGGTATAGTGAACGTAGAAAAGCAGGTTGACAGCTAAGAGCAGCAGGTAAGGTCGGATAACCAGCTGGAGCACTTCGAAGGAACTTGCAACAGGGAGGCATGCTATATCGGTACCCTCCATATTGATGCCCTGCATATCGGCTTGCTACGTGAATTGGTCGAGATCTTTTGATGGATGAGTCCTTGGAAACTCAGATGGACTTGCTGTGTTGATGGATTGAGAGGTTGGCCGACAGAACCTTGTGATAAAGCGCGTCAGTGATTTTCTGGATCAATCGGTTGACTGTATGATGGGTTTGGTGGAGGTGTACCTGAACTGTCTTGGGAAAGGTTGTTTTGTTTGAAATTTTGGTTTGGTGTGCCGACATTTCATAGAGAGGAGAGATCGAACCTCCACGTCGCGTTGTCATGCGCGATACGCTAAGCCAAATCGGCTAACGACTCTCTTAGGATATGTTCCTTCCTGGTTTAACGTATAAAAAGATTGCCAAGTGACAGGGATTGTCAACAATTAAGCGAGATTTGCAAGAAGGAAGCCAGTCTTATCATATGCCAACTGACTGACTGACTCCCACAGCAGCATGCTATTGTGGTCCACAAAGGAGAACTTCTCATGCCGTCTGAAGAACGCTTTTTAGTCCATATATTGAGATACTATCTATCAAGGCTTCATGGGGAAAACTTACTGATTGGTGGAAATATTTGCACTGTTCGCCACTCCCATAGACCAAAGAATCTTGCTCTCCTGTTGGTAACCTGAGGAACTTTGAGATCAACAACCCTAAGGACCAGATGTGAAATCAAAAGATGATATCGTACCCTATGACTCTCATGAATTAACAATTAACCAGGACCTATTCAAACCATCAACCTTTGCGCAGCAAGAATATCAGGTCCGCAGTTGATCCCACAATTACCCCCGTTCAGGAACACATATTGAAGCCCCAGAAAATTGCCCTCCATCCATTCATATGGAGACAATATCATATACCCAGTCCACATAATGTTCCTCCAGGCTCCAGTTTTTTCTGTTCGCCATTCTTCGCAGAAGCCTTCTGTCCTTCTCCTTCTCTTCTCTATCCACTGGTGTGTGCAAGGACGGTGCGTCGTCACCTCCTTCTTCAATCTCTTTGCCTGCTGATGTTTTGCTTTCCAGTGTTTGCGAAGCTGGCATAATACCCTCCTCTAATTCCGTTGACTCCCACTCCTCATCCATCGCTCTCCTTGTCTCTTGCCTGTACTCTATCATATCCTGAAGTAGAAGCACAAGGAAAGTGCAAAACAAATAGATGAATATGAAGCAAGCCACAGCAAGAGAGCTGCGATTCATATACAGCCAGTACCCGTGGACCGAGTAGTTGTATCTCAGGCAGCTCCAGATCTCAATGATGAGGTTGACTGCTGTGTTGAGGCAGACTAGACCAAAGAGCAAGACGAGTGCGACTATCGTGAATGTTGATTTTTGTTCTCTAGCAGATTCTATCCAGATATAGACCATGCAGGCGAAGAGGCAGAACACATGGAAGATCATGAGAAGTATGGTGTCGTTGACGAGGGCTAGGTCCGCCTTGGAATCCATAGCTTTCGCTGCGGCCCCGGTTGGTAGAGGTATGGTCGAGCCAATCCACATTTTGAGATGTGTTTCGATGGAAATGGGTTGTTCTTTGGTTAGTGACTATTGTTGATGAGGCTCAGTTGACCAGCGAAGAGTAGACTTTTGCAGGTTATACTAGTTTTGACTAGGTCTGGTCTTGAAGGTGAATATGGGGTACGGGGGATGACTGGTAATTTGTTGATAAACACGGCGCTACGATATCCAATTCACTTGCAATGATTTTATGATTCAGATACAAATTTGCTTTACTTTGCATGCTAAGAGAGTATTCATTACCAGGTGTAGATTTTCAGATTGCACAATCTTTGATTTGGTGTAATTTTGTACTGGATTTTGAAAAAGAATTCGATCGTTTGTTTAGCTTGTTTTACCTGACGGAAATCCAGGTAGACTTTTGGTAGTAAATATACACTACAGGAAGTTGGTACTCCGTACTATCTACCCCACAGCACCTTCTACAGCCTCTTCTCCTCAAATTGTACCCAATATACGTTTAATACCTATAGACATTAAAGCTCCGGTAAGTTTTCAGGGGTTACGCCAAGGCGCAAAGGCAGGGTGACGGAGTAGGGGCTCGGCTTTTATATCTCACGCCTCTTATCACATATTTTGGGCAGTACACATCTATACAGACGTGTAGATAGATTTACAAGTACTTTTGCTCATCTTGGAATATGTGAGCTAAACAGGCCTTCGAATCAACGTTGCTAGTACTCTCTTGACAATTGGCACGCATGTGGTCCTCTTTCCCGCATAGAAATCACATTTCCTACCACCCGAACCCAATATGGCACATAGAACTATCTTCTCCCCTCAATTTCACCAGGCAATCCATACTCACGCTACTCAAGCTACTTAAGCCATCCCCCTCCAACACCACCCCTTTTCATTTGTTTGCTACATGCAGGCCCGTGAACCAACATTCGGAACCACAGGTTGGCCTTCTACCTCTCTTTGCTCCCTCGCATTGCTCTCACAAGTCTTCTGCCTCCACGCGTTCCCAAAAGTCCTGGACTTTGCCCCTGCAGATCAGTGTCAATGTCTAATTCTGGGTTTGAAGTCGTTCAAAAAGTAGCCGAGAAGTTTCGGAAAGAGTAGAAACATATAACAAAAGAGCAAAGAGCGAAGAAAGTTGCGATACCATGAGGCGCTATCAAACCGTGTGGGATTCAAATAGAAGTTTTGAAAGTGTCATGCTGATACGACGACTTCAGTATCGTTGTCTGTAGTGTAAAGGCAGGAGAAATTCATGCTTAATTAAATGACACCAATAGAATTGATAAGAAGGGAGGAAGCCAATCTTGCAAGTAAGACAAAGAAATCGGTGCGCTTAACACCCAATACCGACGGCGTTTTATGAACCACCCCGCTGTGACTTTCTGTAAGTACTAAACACTGCATATGGTTTACTTTGACACGAAGATAACTTGGGCAGTATTCAATTACCGAGGTGCTCACCTGAAAGAGGTATAAGAGTTTTAAGATGTTGATGATAAGAGGAAAAAATTCCCTAATCCCATCTTGTGGCGTCGTGCTTTCTTGGGAATGGTATCTGAACGAGGAATCCGATCCCACAGCAGTTTCTCGGAATTCATGGTGATTGAGCACTTAAACTGTGAAAGATAGTCTTACTGGTCCTTAGAACAACTTTCACATTACCATTACCATTGAAAGCTTTAAAAGTTGATGTCAGTATCATATCTTACACTTGCAGATAAACCCTTCGAACCATCATCATACTACAAACCTGTGAAGGATTATAAACCAACATGAAAGATTGCATAGGCCTGAAATGATCCGTATCGATTTCACGGCTTTACAATTGCTAAGTGAGTGATTCAGACCCATTGAAGTCGTCACTCTTGAACTCTGCCAATGAGACACCACCTCAAAACTGCTTTTCAGGCCTTAAAGTTCCTGCCAAATCATATGCCGAGAATAATGCAGAGTGTATACTGTGTATCAAAAGTCAGATTGTGACACGATTGACTGCATGCTTTATCGTGGATACTATGGACTCTGTAGATTGCAAACACTTGGCTGAGTATGAAGACTCGCCTATTATTTTACCCCCTATCTGTCTCATACAAGACGACGCTAGATTAGGTACTCGTAACGGGCGCTGGTGGAGGTTACGAAAGGTTACGAAAGGTGCGCCACAGTAGCGTCACGCTACTGTAGGACAAGACAACTAGCCCGAACCCGAATCCGAGGGGGACCGAGGAGGATCTTAACTTCAAGTTTTCTAAAGAATAAGAAATGAAATGACACAGAAGAGTCAATATAAAAATGATTCCACAACAGTCAGGCAAGCGAGGGGTAGATACCCAAGAGTCTCTCCACCTGAAAAGAGCCAATCACAGGCATAGGAATGTCGCTGACTCCGGCAAAACCCCGTGCCTCGGCTTTGGCACTCACGACTAATCGCATAATCTGGGGGTTATCTCACGATTCATTCCCCAAGTCTCTGGAGATCTCACCGCTCGACTCAAGTTCATTCCTGCTACAGTATTACGACAGTCGCTTCATACCTAGTCTGCGAGTCCAAGAATAAGCCGCCTCCTCCAAACAAATCTCAAGCTTTTGCGAATCCTAAACCACGTCGCGACCATGTCAAAGGAATTCACCACCATCGAGGTCTCAGAACACAAAGATGCCGACAAGGGAATGTACATCATAATAGATTCTAACGTTTACAACGTTACTGGTACGTGCTCCTGTCTACCTATCTCCCGTTGTGAGAAACTCAATTGAGACGAGAAACACGCTAACTCTCCTTCTCCAGAATTCGCAGAAGAACACCCCGGCGGAGCCAAGATCCTCAAGCGTGTAGCCGGCAAAGACGCTAGCAAACAGTTCTGGAAATACCATAACGAAGGGGTTTTGAAGAAGTACAGTGCCAAGCTGCAGATTGGCACTGTGAAAGAGGCGGCCAAGTTATAGACGGGTTTGAGGGGCGAGATGTTGGTCGGTCGTTGGAGATGGGGACAGTTCGACGACGATGCTACGATTAGATACGAGATGATTTGGGCGGATAATGAGATGTGGCATATACCATGGAGAGGACTTTCAAATGGATAGAAAGCGATATCTTTTAGAGCGTACATGATAGATGGTCTTTCATGTTTTTAGATTTAATGATGATAGGAAATGGGACACAGAATTTCCAATAATGACTCGAATGACGCGGCGCAATAAATGGTATCTATGAGCTATCCGTAAGTCAATGAATCAAGCGAACGGATGCAATCCTCATTTTTGGAGCCAAACTGCGCAATACGAAAGTGTGGATGGTTGTTTACACAAGCAGAGCAGAAGCAGCCGAACCAGAAACTGGTTTTGAGATAACACAAATATCTATATAACAGGTCAAACTAACCACCTCCAACCTCAATCTTTCTTTATCGGTTTCCTGCCAACAAAAAAGAACATGGGAGTAAAAATCCCCAATTTTCCTCCATCTCTCATCCCAAAAACACCCATACTAACCTCCTCCATAGCAATAATCGTCTCCCTATTCACAAGTCCAAGAAGAGCTCCCAACCGGAATATCCAATACGCAACCGCAAAAACCCATTTCTTCAGACAGAAAACCTTCACCCAGTCCTTCCAAGTCCTGAAGCTGGACAAATCCCCATCAATAGGTTTCCACCAGGCCACACTATCTTCTTTCGTCACGATGCCCATATCCTGAGCACGAACCAGGTCGAAGCCTGATTCTTTGAGGGCTTTCTTTGCGTCGGGCTCGCCTGTGATGACGTGACAGCCTGTTCCGCGCTCGATTCGGAGCTTGACGGCGTTGTGGTGGGCGTTGAATGGATGGTATTTTGGGGTCATGAGGAATTCGTAGGTTCCGAAGAGGGCTCCTGGTTTGAGGACTCGATAGGCTTCTTTGTAGACGTCTTTGAGATGAGGTGCGTGGACTGTAGATTCGATGGCGTAGACTGCGTCGAAGTGGTTATCTGGATATGGGATATTCTATTCATTGAGGATCAACACAGATTACCAATAGAGAATGGAAGTGAAGGAACCATACGCAAAAATCCGCTTCCTCAAACTTCACATGCTCATCCCCCAAAGTCGATAACTTTGTCAACACCCTCGCCCTGGCAACGTGAAATTTATTTATCGTGATCCCAGTCACATGCACACCAGCAAACGCGGCAATCTCTCTAGCCGGCTCTCCAATCCCACACCCGATATCGAGGACTCTCATCCCCGGCTTCAATTCGAGGTTGAGGGCGAGAAAGAACTCGTGACGGGCAAGCCCGGCGTCGAGAGATTCCCCGGGCTGAAGGCGACAGAAATGAAACTTACGACCCCAGCCATCCTCATAATTGTCGGTTGCCAGGTCGTAGTATCTATTCTTGTGTCAGTTCCATGTTTATGCGTAGCTAAGAATGAACGTACGCGTTTCCGAGTTCCGATCCTTTCTCTTTCCTCTTCTCGAGGTTCTCTTCAGTTTTATTTTCCACATCCTCGGATCGCCAGAATTTGCGGTAGATGGAACCGGTGTTTTCGGTTGCTGCGGTGGTCGCTGACATTTTACTCGTCCCGATGTCGAAATTTTGAGCTCAATGAATGGAGATTGTTCGGAAGGGGGGGTAATGGTACATCTTCGAGAAGGACAAAATAAAGGAGTGGCGATGTAGAGTGTACTACATGGACTTGATTTCTTCATATTGTTGTTAGACATGGCGTTTATTCTGCACTTGGAATTCTTTCCGGTGATAAAGTGAGCTTTGTTGGTGCTTCATATTGTTCTTGTTGAAAAGGGATGGGTGCCAAGGTTTTATGAGGGGTTCGCTACAGAACCGTTTTCGGAAACGGGATGAACGGAGATATAGGTATTTGACGAAGTAGTAGTGACAGCGAAACTTTTCTTCATGGAGAATTCATGTTGACCATCTGAGAGGCCTCTTCTCTCAGGGAAAAAAATCAAAACCCGAAAATCCATTCGCATTTAAGTTCCAACGTTCTAGGGCAATTAAGAAAGTCATCCATCAGAAAAGGAGAACTAGGAACTGAGTGCCTTGAAATTTGAGATACTATCGCGTGATCATACCGTATTACTTCAATTAAGAAGGTGAACAGGAGCGTAAATATAAACGAAGGAGCAACTCTTTCTCTGCTGAAGCTAAAACGGAATCTTTTCCAAGAACTCTTCATTAGTAAGGAGAGATAAAATGACAAAGGAAAAATAACCTTCAGGCAGAACCACGGCTCAACATCGTTTTTCTAGAACTTCTCTCAATTGAATTGACCTGGGTGGGAAAAACATACCCCGCCCACAAATGCCGACTTGGCAACCCGATAATCAACAGGAAAAATGTAAGCACCGACTTCGGATTTTCTTTAGGTTTGAAAGGAACGAATGCGACGGATTTTACAGATAGGAACTAGAGACGTCTCTATAAAGAAAAGGATCATCTAGATAAAATGGTATGACTGTAGGGCAAAGCTACTTGCTTATGAGCGTGAAAATCCCGATCACCCCCGCGATGCGATAAGGTTAATAATAAGCTTCAAATGACGTTTTTGGAAAAGCAACACTACATAGAAGCATCGTATCCGAAATGAATTCAACTTGAAACGTTATATGAGTAAGACAGTCGTAATGATTCAAAGGAAGGTCATCCTTGTACATTCATTATTACTGCAAAGGGTATATGTTTTGGCACTATGTTTGTAAGCGTGAACTGCGAGCAGGCCGTTTCGTGGAGGGGTAACGTCCGGAAATAGACGCCAGCAGATTAGATTAAAAGATAAGGGAGTTACAACTACAGTACAGTGGGTTTATACAATACAGGACACCCAAAGTGAACCACACCAAAACTAATTCTCGACCACTTCGACACTTCCACCACAACATTTTGATCAATGGAAATATCTATGACAATTGCACTTCCTTACTTGCCTGACAGTGCAATCTATCTTCCTATGCAAGTGGCCTTCGCGATCTCGATTTGGATTGATATTTTTAACAAGCCGAGACTCATTCAAGATCGCCTTTTTCATTATCTCACACACACACGCCTCGTTCTGATATCCCATTCATGATTTTCAGCCCGGCATCCACACGTGGGAGAACTCTAAGGCTAACTCGTCCGATTAACTCGCTCTCCACACCGCTAGCCTGCGCGTCGTTCAAGGATTAAGCCTTTCCAACAACGCTGTCTCCCGCGTTGATTACACGCAAGGATTTCATTTTTGGCTACCGGCATGGCACCGTTGATCCCCTCTTTAGGCAGATGGGTTTTGAACATGAGTACGGACCATTTCGGACACCCTAAATAGTATACATGAATTTGTGGCTCTTGTTGTCTTTTGATATGTGCGGAGCAGTTTAGTAGGTACAGGAGAAGCCTTTCACATGATATTTTTCACGACGCAATGAGCTGAGCTATTTGACATTTAGGGGTGTACCCGAAGGTTTCCGATTAAAGGTGCATTCGGGTACCTCGAAGAAAGCTTACCTTATCGGCTGATATACTTAGTGTACAGACTCTGTGTGGTGTATTTACAGAATCCAGATGAGGATGCTGCACCCTGTCAACTCACAATAGCAAACCCTCGCTTAAGATGTCAACTCGGCGGAGCGCACAATGCTTTGCAATCAATGACCCGTACGAGACGCCCTAGCTCTTTCATCGTCTTTGTCTTGCCCAATGAGGGCCTCCAACTCGATGCATTCGGATGTCCACGGATTCGGTATTCGTCCCTAAATCCGGGTGTATATACTATTGCTTCCTTTCGACATGGCAGACTATGCCACATAGAGATGAGCCTGCTCCAGACCAAGGCATACATCGGATTGCGTGCTATATGGACAAGGGGTGGACGGGCCACGTTGAGTCACAGCCCAACCCAAGTATGGGAACAAAGGGCGATGAAAGGGCATCGCGATGGCGCCTGTACGAAGTATGAATCAAGAAATGTACAGGGAAGCTACCTAGGTGGCATACCTAGGTATGCGCAGACAATACTTCCTAATTCAGTGTAATCGGTGTCACTGCGAGGTGGAGGCGTCGCTTAGTGGCTAAGAGGGGGCTTCATCCAGGCCAGGGCATACCCTGGTGTAGCTGTAGTGGATTTTCTCCCGCAAACTCCATTCCGACGCCGAGGCGCAACGAAAGCATCGCATCGCACGCAGCATTTCTCTGGATGGATCGCGATGCATCGAACGCGCCATGGATCCTTTGCGAGAATGGCTGACTTGTGTGGATGTCATAATCTTTGCGTGGGACCCGTACCAAGTATACTGATACTGATACTGATACTGTTACTGTATTCACACTGCCGCGCATCGACTCTTGCCCTCTTACCCTACAGAACTCTTGCCGCTTGCGCGTACTGGTACTCGACTACCTACTACCTACTACCTGTAAAGATAAACAGTCTCGTCCGCCTCGTCCGCCTCATCCCTTCCTCCCTTCCCGCCTACCCTGCTTCATCTTACATCTATCTTCATCGGTCTCCCACAAGACCAAGACCTTGACCTTCTCAACCGCTCTTATGGACCATGGCTCTGGACATCACTGCTTCTCGAATGCTGCGTAAACGCAGATTTACGTTTCGTTCTATTTGAAGCCCTTGAAACAACGAATTGCGTTGTCATCGCCTGTGATATCATCTTGGCCATAAACCTCAGATATATGAACTCGGTACCGCATCGTAGGCAGTCAAAGCATTTGGCCAGTCGAAAATATATTCTTCTGTCCATTCACGTTTCGTTCTATTCGAAGCCCTTGAAACAACGAAATTACGTTGTCATCGCCAGTTATATCATCTTGGCCACAAATCGAAGATATATGAACTCGGTGCCGCATCGTAGGAAGTCAAAACATTTGGTCAGTCGAAAATACATTCTTCTTCTCCTCTTCTGTCCATTCTCCTTTCGGTCATTCCCCTGTTGTTGGACGGTTTCTAATTGTCAAAAGCCCCGATTCCCTTGTGAGTGGCCGTTGGAAAAACTCGCAAAGTCGCAGAGCCAACAACAACCGTAGATCTCGAGCTAGGCTCAATACCTAACACGTCGCCACATACTACGCAATCCAATCTTCTTACCAAGATGACGATGGACAACCCCATCCAGAACAGCGAGGTTTACCTCTGCCACCCTCCACACACCCCACCAATGCCACCTCCATCTCCACCCTCTTCAGCAACACCAGATGAAGGACTCCCTTATATCGAGGGATTGGGATCAATTGTACCTCTAAAAACAGAAATATGCGGGGCGCTCTTTGGCAATAGACTAGATACTGCACACCACGTTTTACGGACGGAAGCTTCAGCACTTGAGGCTCTTACCAAACTCTACGCGAGCGACGCAGTTGCGCAAGAAGGATTTTATTATGCAATCGAGGAGATTACAAAATGTAAAAGGAGGAGAGGAAAGGTTATGGTGACCGGAATCGGAAAGAGTGGTCATATTGGGAAGAAGCTTGAAGCGACTTTGAACAGTCTTGGGATAACCGCTGTTTTTATTCACCCATCCGAGGCAGTACATGGGGATCTTGGGGTTGTCTGTCCAGAAGACATCATCCTTTTTATCTCGAATTCGGGAAAAACCGCTGAACTAATTCAGACCCTTCCTCACTTCAGTCCTTCACTACCAGCACTCATTATTACTGAGGCTACCTCTCCCGAGGCCTGTGAAATTATCAAACAGCGCCCTGGTACAATCCTCCTACCAGCACCCCTACCAATCTCCGAGGAAGCTGCTTTCGGAGTTAAAGCGCCTACGATATCTACCACTATGGCGCTAGCGCTTGGTGATGCGCTCGCCATTGCAGCATCAAGAGAATTATACTCAAACTCGCTCTCAAACGTTTTCCACAAAAACCACCCAGGAGGAGCCATTGGAGCTGCGATCAAGAACATCCAAAAGATCCAGAAAGTCTCCGATAGAGCTGTTCCATTGATAGATATCCCAGATGTCAGCCGAACATCAACAATTTCACAAGTTGGATTTGCGGCCTTCCAATCGGAAAGCGGATGGATTCGAATGGGTAGTGATGTTGTCGTCCCACCTCGATGTATCAAGAATGTCCGAACGTCCAACACAGAGATTTCAGCAATATCGATACCAGGCTTGACGGCCTCAAGAAGGGACTGGATCCAGGTGCCGTCTGATCGGGATGTTTCCGAATTGCAAGACTGGATCAGAAGTATGCGACAATCTGCTCCTGAGGGCGACGCGATATATCATGACGGCGTGGTATTGGTTACCATGGAAGAGGATGAGATGTGTGGTGTGATGGAGATTGGAGACTTGATGGCATGATTACCGAATCTTTCACGCTTTGAATTTTCGCACATATTTCATCTCCAGGCGTTTTTATGTTTTGGCACTTTTTTGGATGGGTGGCCAGTTTTTTAGTTTTTTTTTGGGAAATCTGCATTTTGAGGGAAGAGCTAGAGCAGCCTCGTCGTCATATCTGCTTTTTTTTTGTGTGTGTGTTTTTTCTCTTATGCGTTGACTATCTTCAACACGCTACTCGTACCTCTGGTTGGAACACAAATACAGCTATGTCAGACCTTTTAGATTTCTTTTGGATGGATGGTGGTTTTGGATGTGAGCTTTTTGATCACTTGTTCATTAGGGTAGATGATTCCTTGGGTAGAGAGACGGAGGATATGATACAAATGAATTTAAAAGTTACTGTATGAAGAAGACTTTTCTTCTCCCCTCCTCTCAACCTTCCCTCTCCCTTTTAGAAGGTGTTTTGTTCTACCTTGTTTCCTTTCCCTCGCTTAAACCTCGGAACTGGGAAAATTCTCCGTCGTTATTGATAGATCTGAACCTTGATCTGCGATACGATATTTACCATTTCCTATTTTCCGATGTCTTGGACTTGGGTCCTGGGACTGGGTCTGGGATTTAATTATGGGACGGGGTGTGAAGAGAGGTGAAGTTAATGTGGACGTTGGATTTTGGATTGGGTTGGGTAGGGTTTCTTGGGAGTGAGATTTGAGGATTGAGTTTGTGGTATGTGTTTGGGAGTGGTTTCTATACGGATTGAAGTAGGAGGAGGAGGAGGATGTAGAAGGGAAGAAGGGAAGAGGTTTAGTTGGGTATATAACCACAGAATGTTGGGTACCTATCCTTTGAGACTTTTGGGTGTTTTAGATGTTTTATCTTATCTTGGTGGGAATTCGTTTTTGGGGTAGAGTACGTTATGTTGGGATGTAGAAGGCTATGTGTATATGCTGTGAGGGGTTTGTTTGTTGGATTTATTAGATTGGTTGGAAATTAGGATGGGTTGGTTCTGGGTGATTTTGATGCTTGTGCATAGCAGGGCATCCTCTTAGGTAGATGACTCTAGATCATCTACAAGAAACCTCTTATTATAGTTGAAATGTATTAGATTTGGTGTTACTGTAGCATGAGATAGAAATCCCTACTAAGGCTAAACTATGGTAGTTAGTTTCATATGAAGTTATAGATAGCGGATTAAGAAGTATAACACGTGACTCTAAGCTAAGAGATTCTCGAGATACCTAAATGCTAATTTGGTATCTTGGTAGTATTTGTTGTAAAGATGTTATGCATTTGTAACTCGTTCTATTTATTGGAGTATATTCGTACTAGTTGGCTCAAGTAGCGAGATGAACTTGTGATACCGACCTCAGTAGTCACGTGCTCGCTAGCATTATTCCCACCTACTGGGCAGCGCGGAAGATTGTGGTTCCTTCAACTTCCTTCAACCTGGATTCAACACAACGGCAAACACGACAACGAAACCATCAGAATCCTGTGGCGGCATCCTGGCACCCATTTCAAGTCCTTTGATGATCGACAGATAGGATATGAATCACATACCGTAGAAATGGCCTCTAAAATACTACCCCGGGGGCTGCATGGCCAACAAATAGAACAGCCTGGCTTACTTCGCCACTAACATAGCCTCATATCTTCTTCTCTTCCCGAAATATCGAGCACTAATATACTATCAGGCTCGAGCTCATTTGTGTTATTTCTCAATTCTTTAGCTCGCTTTTTAACAATCCCTTGTTCGACTTCCTCATTCAGTTTACACAACACAACAGAAACCTCCACCGTGTGTAACCCTGATGCTCCGGAATTTTCAGCAATGGCGTTGTCTTTCGGAAAAGTGTCCGGTGCGATTGCCGCGATGCACAATGAGACCACCGCTGCGTTGGTCAATCTCAACGCGGATTTCACTTTGATCAAGCTTGAAGCGCCAGCTGAATACTCGGCTTTGGGAAACACAATTTCCATGAAAAGAAAGACCGACGCCGAGGAAGGGATACTTCACAAGACTGCGCGAAGGTTGGGAGCCCTCCTTAAAGATGTTCTCCCCGTAACGGACGAACTATGTCGGGCCTATGGGACTCGAGTATCAGAGATTTGTTCGATGCTGCCTACAACAACCACCCAGGAACATCTTGGAATATTTGGCAGCCATCTAGGACTGGACATCACCAGTATTTGGGCTGCAGCCACCTCCGGAAGCGCGGCAATTCAGGCACATCTTCTTGCCTGTATGCTTGCAAGGATTTTCCCAAACCAAGAAGCCATTTCGCTATGGGTCGAATTGGGCGAAAAGCGGAAACAGTGGATTCGTGTTAAGCAAGGCAATACTCTTCATTCGAGTGACCATCATAACGAGATCATGGCCAGCCAACAAGATATATCCCGGAGTGACCTTGCTACTTGGGATTCTAGCACTCGTGTTTGGCTTCAAAGCGCAGATCAAGCCAAACAACGTCAACAGATACAAACGATGCTCATCTTGAACAATGCAAGCGTTCCTGTCAACAGCGAACCCCAGACTTACGATAGCTTAATGAAAGCTTGGACGACGGCTTTGGAAGCGATGAATTTCCTCGTCAAAGGCATTCCTCAAAGAGTACAAGACGGGGCGCAACATTATTAGCAGTATCGTCCTGGCATCTCTATCCCAATATGATTGTCCATGGTACTACTCATGCCGATGTAAGGCAGCAAGATCCATTATTCCCGATTGGAACGTTCCTTACTCTTGGACTACAACATGTTTGAGATGATACAAAGAGTGTGTATTGGTCTTTGCCGCTTACTTGCATGCAATTTTATGGGCATCCAGTACAAGCCGTTAGGGCAATAGGACCAGAAAATAAGCGTATTACTTGCGACCAGTTTGCCTATGTCATTCTTGGGTGGCTATTTGGTGGGTGGAGTGAATACGCAGTAAACGATGAAGATGGGCTAAAGCGACTAGGGGGAATCACTGATCTGATGAACATTCCCTAAAGCTTGCGGTTCAAGCATTCAAAAGCCCACACCTGGCTTATTTATCTTGCCGTTGCAGCGCAGAATTATCTTGAATGTGAGGAGGAAGAGAGAACTGTGGCCCAGCAGCTTGTAAATCTTGGCCGGAGATGGTCAACATTTCTCTACCCACGCCATACTTTGCAACCTCCACCGCTTTTCGGGCTGTCAACTCTTTACGGCTTACTGAAAGTTCTCAAAACCCCCGATCAAAGGGTCCATTGCTTGAGAAGATGGGTTACGATGTCAAGTCAGAGTGGCGCTGACCTCATCATTCGATATTCGGTTCACAACAGTGATGTAACTTGGGTTGAATATGCAAGCACTGTTCCTACCAGCTCTCAGTCGCCGCTGAAACGGACTTCAGATGGAAACCTCAAAGCAGCAGAATCGTTACCTGCCAAGAGTTTTAGGTGGCTGCATGTTTCTCAGTATCAACTGACACTGTTCGTACAATATCGTGACGACTTTCATTCAGGACGTTGAGGCTGCAAGAGAGAAGCTGTCCAGGATGAAATCGGCATACACGCCTGTCGACTCTACATTGAATCACCCTTTCAGTAACGAGAACATCAGGTACTGCAAAGAGATTGAAGAACTCAGAGAAGTAATTCTGTATGCCCAGCGACACCATTACATACAAATTCTTGGAGAGGTATACCTTCCAGTCATACAAGACGTAAAATCAGATAATTTCAAACGTGAATTGGACACAAGACTATGTTTTCCCACGTCAAAGGATTTTGTAGAGGCATCCCAAGAGCTTCTGGCATCACTGCTCAAATCGCTTCTGGAATCAGGTCCGGTCACAATGCCATTGATGTACTACGCTGGAATACATTCGGTATGTGGCTTATATTCTCTGACACACCGAAATAGGGAGTCTCTTCATGATATTCATCTCAACCCATTATTCGTGGACGAATTTTTTCAAGCCGACAAAGTTGAGCCCAGACTACATCAACAGTATTTTTCGTCCGCAGATCCCAATGTCAGGTTTCTCATCAGACATCTCACAGCATGTGCTATGATGAGTGAGGTCTATCATCTTCTTTCTGGAGCTGAAATATCGACGGCTGTCTTGAAAACATCTCTGGCAGCAGCAAAATGGGTGAACGAAGCAACCGAAACTCCAGATAGCGCGGGGTTGAATATATCGCAAGCCTTCGCATGCATTGCTATGTTTGATTCCGGGACATGCAATTTAGCCCCCGAGAGCCTCTCTCAAGTCTTTGCCCTTTCGTCAGATAATTCTCTTTACATCCTTGCTAGCTTGCTCTGCGATCCTTTCGAGAGGCCCCGTGCCTCGGAAATTAAAAGAGTGGTAGGAAACGTTGGAAGACCGGGGATGACCTTCCTAATCTCACCCCCCGAAGTCAAGACACGAGAAGCAGACCCGGGACAATGGATGGCCATAAATCACTCGGCTTTCGATGGCCAACCAGCAAACCACTTCGGGAATACTTCTATTCATCTGTCGTTCACGAATTACGAGATCCCCTTGATCCCAGATGAAAACCACCAGCATCTCATTGACCGCGTCTTCGTGCTTGTTGAGACCCTTGTTTCAGTTTATTATGGACACACCTGGGTTGGCGAAGTAGACATCTTGAAAACTTTCAACCATCATGTTATCCAACGTGCTGTCAACGATCAGTTCTGTTCTCATGCGGAAAGAGGTGTTTCTTATGAGGCGGTTGTGCGCAAGTTTTCACATCTTGCTGCTACAAGTATTGAAAACTGGGACGAGCTGATCGAAGCACCGGCCTCTGGTTACTGTTGTTGCGAAAGCGCATAAAAATTGGCTTGCCAGGCTCGCGATTACGGCTATGGTTGTGAAATATGGGTTTGTGCCTGTTATATTGCCCGAAGACCCCTGATGGCTTTGTTGCTCGAGAAGTTTTCTTACTAGCAGAGATAAATATGCCTTGGTATGGTGATTATTTGTGATGATTGGCGGGGATTTACGGGTGGAAAATAAAAAGGTGGGAATGAAGTACTATAACGGCTTTTTGGTATAGCAAACCAATCTCTCGAGACGTGCAGCTTATCTGGACTAAAGTACCTGAATCAGGAACTACGATGATTGGCTTAATGTTTTGGCCATGAGAAGAAGTCTCTATCACGGCCTTTTATGAACCTAGGTGGCTTTTCTGCGATTTTGTTGGGGGATTTCGGAGTTAGTGAGATTTATTCTTCTTCCAGGGATTTTTTAGGGAGGTATTCTATTATGAGCTCGCAAGGAATATGGGTCTGATTCGTCTCTCTCTCTGGTATAGGGGATCCAAGGTTTAGCAAGAAATACGTCAGAGTAAATATCTAATAAAAAAGTAATACTCAGTGCGCTTGAATGTAGGGAAGAAGGGAAACTAGTTATTAAACAATACTCTTAAAGCTATCTTATTGGTTGTTGTAGCTTTTCCAGGACATTTTATTGAGTTGGAAATGGCTGGTAGTATTTCACAGTTTTGCGTGCAATAATGTATGCGCCATGGATGTTTAATTTCATAAATACGTAGCATTATATATTACAATGACTTGTTGTCCCAGATCAAGAAATAATATTAGTCGGTCTTATTCACAGAAGTAAAATACTCTTGCGGTATGGTCTTTGATTCTAATTTTCAAGAGGCTGGTTTCTAAGCATTTTTATTTTGTTCCGCTACAAATACGCTGCAGCTCGCTGACCCTTGATTGGAATTTTCAAACGGGGCTCAATTGCTCGTAAAGCTCATTTGCAAAGACTGGTGTCGCATTTCTTCAAGACCCTGCGCCACTTTCAAAGCACCATTCTTTACCTGCTCAGCCGCGCCCGTAAGAACCGTTATATCACTATTCTCGTTTCTTCCTGATAAGGAATCTTCAGGTGTTGGCTCGGCCCTATATTTCTGGATCCCGGAAGCGAGGTCTGTGGCAAATTTGAAGAGTTGTGAGCCAAAGTTGACGAAGAGGAGCATCTGCATCGGGACGGCTGCTGAGGGGGGTGGAGTATAGCTTCCGAGTTTTAAATTTGGAATGCGTGCGGTCTCAAGAGTTACATGTCGGGAATTCATGTCGGTACCGCTTGGTTTGAAGCACATTTTCATGTGGTGCAATACTGTCTCGTAGATTCCAATCAGACGTAGGTGGACTGAAATGATGAGAAGGATGGAAGAATAATCGAGAGTTGAGTTTTCGTGGGCTTTCTTTGATCCAGAGGAATCTAGTAGAGAAAGCTGGGAGGGTTCGCAATCAGTATTCGATATTAGGCTGTTGGACCAAGACGGGTTCGAATTTGATGACTGGGGTATGGGCTGTGTTATGAAGGCGTCCAGGAAGGTTGGGTAGATGTCGATAAGATCTTGCGTAAGGCGAAACGTGTCCTCCAAAGCATACGTTGAGCCATGTAGTTGATGATTGTCCAAGCCGGTAGATGCATAATAAGTGGTGATGGGAGGAACAGTGCTGCTATGTTCAAAGAGGTCGACGTTCAATTGCGAAAGCTTTCGAACACAGCCACCCTTCAAATTAAGCCCATGTAATACATTAGGGGGCCCGACTGATGTTCTTTCAAGGCTAGACCGTGGTTCTGAAATTTCGTTGACTTTGACGGCCATCACATGTTTGGACAGCTGGCCGTCAGTTATCTCTTGTAGGGAGTGAAAGCCAGTATCGATACTTTCAGATAGCTCTGGGGTATTTCCCACATTGAGAGTACAGGTTTCTATAGGTAGGAATGGATTTTGGTTGGTCCAGCTCAGGTCGTAGAATGCAGCGTCGTGGAAATTGAAGGAGTGTGGTAGTGGGCTTGTACTAGTTACAAGTTCGTCATTTATAAATTGAGACGATATTTCAAAGGTAGAATCTTGGTCGATGCCTATGATCATCAGGAGTTGCACTGAAAGTGATATCTGAGAGGGGTCAACTGACTGAGTGGCTCTTCCCTTTGTGAACTCAAACGTTGTCTCTTACGGGTGTGATTGTTAATATCTTGGCTACTCGAATCGTCCTGCTCATTTGAGGAGGCCGCTAGAGAGTTGGTAATAGCTGAAATTTCATAGTTTACATTTTCAAGGGTTTTCTTCTGCCTAAAAGGACTGAAAAAACATTCTTTCTGGGCTTTTAAGCAGCGGTTGCAGGCCGCTTGTCCAGGATTGTCGAGCTACGGAGTCCCAAAATCAGCAGTCTGACTCGCAGATAGAAAGCTCGGTACGAGTACTATAAGTATAATTAGCGAGCATGCTTACGGAGCATTTGAGCTTATGAGCATGGCATCTGTCACAAGCAGCACGTTTGCGAATTTCGTCGGTCATTGCGGTATGGTATAGCTTTGCTCAACGTGATGCAAATCTAGCTCAGAGATGTTGGCAATAGGTTGGTCATTCAATGTAACCTCGGCGTTCGCTTGTGTTCATATCAATTGTGGCGTGCCTTTAGCGAGTGTCAGTGTGCATGGTTAGGTTGTGACCCAAGATCAAATTTGGCATTCCCATTTCACTTCTAGCAACGCCAATGTACTCGAAATTCGAAGACTGCTTCTTGATTTTCGTCCTCGCTGTTCATGCAAATTCTGTTTCCTATTATCTGCGGTGAATGAACAGCAACGTGCACAACACCGACTATTCGGTGGTTCGGCGTTCACTTCGGCCTGCAACATCAACATCAACATGCTATATCTTTATATAATATGAATATGTTTTGTAGGATACCTCTCCGATGCAAGTCTTCAAGTAAGAACTGCTATCATTACTTTGATTGCGCCTTTTGTGTTGTTTTCATCATTTGTTTCCTCTTTTCAACAATCCATTCCCTGACTTCCTCATGGCATCCCTTGAGGTCAATGACAAAGACCACTCCGATTCTACTGCAGCTGAGAGTGATCAAATTGAAGCGAAACATCGTGGATGGCGGTTCTATATGATCTTCGTTGCCCTTTCAATTACAGCTCTCCTCTCCTCCATCGAAGCAACCATCATATCGACAGCTTTACCAACTATTGTCAACAGCCTCAATGTTGGCAATAACTATGTCTGGATTGCAAATGCATACTTCTTGACAAGGTGAGTTCATGTACATTTTCATGAAACTCGTCGTATTACTCGTGCTAATCTTCATGCAGCATGATGGTGCAGCCTCTTTACGGCCAACTTGCAAATATCTGGGGTCGACGATGGCCTATGATCTCTAGTGTAGTTCTTCTGATCCTCGGAAGCGCTATTTGTGGATGGGCTACGAGCTCTTCGATGCTAATCGCTGGTCGATCTATACAGGGTTTTGGAGGCGGAGGAATAAATTTGCTTGTCGAGCTCATTGTGTGCGACCTGGTTCCTCTTCGCGAACGGAGTAAGTTTATGGGGATTATCATGGGTACTCTTACAGTAGGCACCGCCGTAGGACCTATTATTGGTGGTCTTGTCGTCCAAGGCGGTGAGTGGAGAGTAAGTCCAACATATATTTATCCCTATACAACCCTTCATAGAATCATTGCTGATTTCCGTAGTGGGTCTTCTGGTTGAACCTTCCTGTGGGAGGTCTCGCACTGGGATTCCTCATTCCCTTTCTCCAAGTCCAGTTCACGAAAGAAACCTCCTTGATCACAAAACTGAAACGCATCGACTGGATTGGCAATTTTACCATCGCCCCTTCGCTTATCTCGATTATTTTCGCGCTCACAGATGCCGGAGTCAAAACGCCCTGGTCATCATGGCGAATAATCCTACCGTTGGTCTTAGGCTTCGTAGGTCTCATCGTCTATCAGCTGTACGAAACCTCCTCTTGGTGCATTGAGCCAACTGTGCCAGCGCGACTGATGAGCAACCGCACATCCCTTGCCGGATACATCCTTACTTTTCTGCACGTAATCACTCTCATTTGGTCTATTTATTTCTTCCCGCTATACTTCCAATCGGTCCTCGCTTCCAGCCCGGCACGTTCGGGAATCCAGCTGCTACCGACTTTCTTGATCCAACTCCCATTCGCCATTGTAAGTGGTGTGATTGTGACCAAGGTCGGAAGATATAGACCTAGCCATCACGCTGGCTTTGCGATAATGATGATCGGTTTTGGTCTTTGTACACTACTAAACGCTCATTCATCGACGGCTGAATGGGTGATCTACCAGGTATGTTTTCCCCGTGTACCTCTTTCCCTTCTCTACCAAATATTAACAGACAAAATTACTAATCATCAACACAGAGTATTATTGCAGTAGGATCAGGCGTAATCGTCAGCAGTCTACTTCCAGCAATTCAAGCTGCACTTTCCGACGACGACGCAGCAGCCTCAGCTGGGCTGTTCGCCTTTACCAGAAGCTTCGGCGCTATCTGGGGTATCACCATCCCTGTCGCAATTTTCAATAATCAATTTGACAAACTCCTATATCGCATTCAGGACTCCACCGCCAGAGCCACATTATCGAATGGTCAAGCATATGAGCATGCGACGAGAGACTTTATCTCTGCATTTCCAGAGCCTTTGAAAAGCCAAATTATTGGAGTTTATTCTGATGCGCTGAAGACTGTGTGGCAGGTTGGTATTGCCCTAGCTGGAATTGGCTTTATTGTCGTATTTTTTGAGAAGGAACTCAACATGAGGACAGAACTTAATACTGAGTACGGATTGAAAGATAAGGCTATGGAGGTTCCAGAAAGCTCGCCTGAAACTAAAGCCTAGAGCTTTGATTTCCAGCATAGTTCACCTTGCTCTTTTAATTTCATACTTCCTAATCTTTCATGCATAGACGGTTATACTCTGAGTCTTTGTAGTCGGAAAGTTCAGTGGTAGCATGATTAATACAGCTCCCAAAAGTAGATTAATGAACCTTCATAACAAATGTGCTCATTTTAAGACTTTGGCTACTTTAAGAAAACATAACAGCAAAATTCCAAGACTTCGTCGTATAAAGCTGGAATACTATATATTAGACAGCCGGTAAATCGACTCCACACCACCCCCCTCTTCCCTCGCCTAATTGATAGTCCGTGCTTAGATACGTAACTTATACTAACTCTACCTTCCTCTGAACACGATATAGTAAAAGGTACCGTACCCCCCCATTATCTATTAATATATCAATTAATATATCTATTAATATATCAATTAATATATCTATTAACATATCTATTAATATATCTATTTATTATGATCTAAAAAGTTTTTTTTAAAAAAGAAAATAAAGTCAAAAACTATATTCCACGGAAGTAATAGAGTCTTATAGAAAGTCCGGTTATACGGCATCCTGAATGTACTAAAAGGTCGAATAGAGTAAATATAAATTCGCAAATCGCAAATCGCAAATCGCAAATCGCAAAAGTTATATATTTACTACTACTGTAACAGAGTGCCCATACCCCCACACCCCAAGTACTTACCTAAGAAGGGGGTCTGCTTATGTAAACTCGCCCCTCACTGTCGCCCTACCCTCACTATCGCCGCACCCTCACTGTCGTCGAGCGCTTACTGTCGCCGCACCCTTACTGTCGCCTACCCTCGCTGTCGTATCGTTACTGTCGGATAGGGTTGTACCCTTGTATATTGTTTAGAGAAGAGGGAGAGAGAGAGAGAGAGAGAGAGAAGCGGGGAAATAAATTAGTTGTACGCGTCGCTTATCGTCAGCCCCGAATACTACCTTCCTAAAACAGCTAGGCTAGCACGTGTTGCGCTAATAATTGTTTACTACCTACCTTCGCGCCCCTCGCTCTTCCCCGCTCTCTCTTCTCTATTCCTTACGACAGTAATAATAAGAATAGGATAGTAAGGATACAACAGTAAGTATAAACGATAGCAAGCGTAGGCTATAGTAAGGGTAGGAAGGTAGTAATTAGAAGGGTGTATACGTGGAAATGACTAGGTACGCGAAGTTGAAGGGTAGGAGTAGCTAGCGTTAAAGGAGCGTTCGAGTTAAATTCAAGCTTATTTACTTATATCGAGTGATTTTACCTTCAATTCCAGCGCTGTTATATAACCCTAACCCTGAGCCAGTTTACGATTTGCGATTTGCAAATTACTATCTACTCTATTCGACCTTTTAGTACATTCAGGATGCCGTAGGTTAGTACGGCATCCCAAATCTACAATTAAACCAGATAACTAAATCGTAAATCGTAAATCGTAAATCGTAAAAGTCACTTTATAATAGATAGATAATAAAATCGGGTTGGTCTAAATAATTTCGTATAGTATAATTATATAAGTTTACCGGTGCACCCTTTTACGCCCGCCCCTCTTAGTAAGCCCTTACCCCCTCCCTCCTCTACCCCCCTTCCCCCTTTTACCCTTACCCTTACTCCCTTAATATATATTTCGTACGTACTAATTATATACCCCCGCTCTAGTAGCCAGAGGTTTTATTATAATATTACCCCCCGCCCCCTAGTAAACAAATACCCCCTATCCTTTCTCTTTATTACTATCGCTATCGCTATTATAGTTATAAAGAGTTATTGTAAAGAAAGAGAAGAGAAAGTAAAAGGGAGAGAGAGAATAGGTGAGTAGCAAACGATTATTAGCGTATAACGTGCTAGCCTAACCTCTTTAGAAAGGTAGTATACTGTATTTGGGGGCTAGGAATAAGTAATACGCACGACTAAAAACCTTTCCCGACTTGTGTCCCCCTTCGCTACCCCCTCCCCCCCTCTCTCTCTTCTAAATAACATACTAGGGTATAACCCCTATACGACAGTAAGTATAGGTGACAGCCGGGGGAAGGGGGTACGACAGCGAGGGGGTGCGATAGTAAGGGTGGCGAGTACATACGTGAAAATTTCAAGGCTACGAAGTTTGAGCGAGGGTGGGGGTGTAGGGGCATAGGTACTCTGGCATAGTAGTAGTAAATATATGACTTTTGCGATTTGCGATTTGCGATTTAGTTATCTGGTTTAGTAGTAGATTCGGGATGCCGTAGCTGGAGTAGTCTCACGACATTTGTCTATTATGAGTAGCCCTATCTATCGTATTATATAATCAATTAGCCTTGAATACACTATATATGATACAGATTAAGTTACTAAGTCTTCTTAAGGGCGTAGGTGTTTAACTTCGCGAATTTCCTAAAAATCTAACGCGTAAATCAAATAATCGAGTATCCGAGTACCCTTATTAGTATCGAAGCTACTATATAAGGATCTATTTCAAAACCCAAAACGTAGTCGGGGTTGGAATGGTACTACTCGCATTCCAATAACTACTAAGTTGATGGTAGTGAATTTCCTATAAAATTAGGCGAGGGGGAAGAGTCAATTTACCTCACCCCTGAGGGACCATTTACCGGCTCCCATATAACACATGCGCGAAATTCAATACTATGGCCACTTTATAAAAACATATAACCAAATTTCGAGATTTCGTCTTACAAATCTGGAATACTACAAATTGAGATCATAAGGTTTCAACAAAAACCATTCACCCAAATCCTTCCCCTCACATCCAGTATCCTGAACACTACCTCCCCCCTTCCAACTGTTCCCACCTTCCACCCTCTCACCAACAAACCTGCTCTCCTCGCCCAGTAAACCCATCAACCACCATGTCACAACCCAAACCTCTATATCTCCTAACCGCAACCGAAATCCTCACCCTCAAACAAAACACCATCACAGTCGAGTCATACGCACACTCCCTTCTACATCACATCAACGATCGGGATACCATCATAAAAGCATGGACATACCTCAGTACATCCCCTTCCCCTCTTTAATATCAACCCTTCCTTATTATCTTAGATCCCGAGTCCGTACTCCTTCAAGCCCGCGAACTCGACAAGATCCCCTCTTCCAAACGGGGACCCCTCCACGGCATAGCCATCGGCGTGAAAGATGTGATTCACACAAAAGGTAAGTAGTTCTGATGCGTACTTATGGATGATGTCATCGCTTACAGTACTTCCAGATATGCCTACGCAATTCGGATCTCCTCTCTATGAGGGGAACAGCTCAGGCGTTGACTCCTCGATAGTTTCTATCCTTCGCAGTGCTGGTGCTCTCATTCTCGGTACGCTTTCCATCTATCCATCCCCCGGCCCTCAAAAAAACACCCTAACATAATAGGCAAAACCACAACCTCAGCCTTCACAATCCTCAACCACGGGCCCCTAACCACAAACCCCACAATCCCCTTCACACACCAGGAGGCTCCTTCACCGGCTCCGCCGCCGCAGTATCCTCTTTCCAAGTCCCCCTAAGTATCGGGACACAGACGGGTGGAAGTATCATCCGCCCCGCCTCGTTCACTGGGATCTTTGCTTTGAAACCGACGTATCACGCGATATCACCTGAAGGCCAGAAGATGTGTTCGCTGTCCGTGGATACGGCCGGGTTCTTTGCGCGCAGTATGGAGGATTTGCAGATGCTGGCGGATGTTTTTGGGTTTAAAGATGATGGTGCAATGAGAGGGATCTCGCTTAGAGAGGTGAGAGTTGCGGTTATGCAGACGCCTGTGTGGCCCCAAGCTGGGCCTGGCACGAGTGCAGCTATGAAGAAAGCAGTTGGTATTCTCGAAAGACACGGCGTGACGGTAGAAGAAGTCTCTTTCCCATCCGGTTTCAATGATTGGGCTGCGTTGAAACGAATACATACCGTGGTCACCGAGAGTGACGCACAAGAAGCCTTTCTGAGAGAATACCGACTAGACACAACAGCCACAAAACTCCATCCTCAAATCCGCAGTCTCGTCGAAAATAGCGCGAAATATACACGCAAAGAACGTCTCCAAGCAATAGATCAATACGCCCACATACGCCCAATCTTCGACGACCTCGCAGCGAGTTACTCCGCGATCATTACACCGAGCGCTATTGACGAGGCGCCCCTTGGGTTGGAAGACTTTGGCAGTGCGGCTTTTAACTGGTTTTGGACTGTGAGATAACCTTTTAGGATAAATGGAGTCCTGGGTACTGACGGTCTGTAGGGTATGCATATGCCTGTCATCAATATTCCTGCTTTCACTGGGGCACATGGGATGCCTGTTGGGCTTTCGCTTGTGGGTGGCAGATTTCGCGATCAGCATCTTCTGATGAGTAGTAAAGTCTTGAGTGAGCCGCTTATGGCTGAAGGGGGCTGGAGGATAGAGGATCGTGGTTCTCGAAAGTGTTGTGTATACTTCGGAGTAGTAGAGATCCTCAGCTGCTTCAACAACTTTTGATTATTCAAGATTCTCCATCTCGCTTCTGACACCTCCCGACTCTTTGACGCAGCATTTATTTCATATTTCCTAATGGCCCTAAACACCCCAAAAAAAATCATTTATAACAACTAAAGGGGAAGATATTTACTCGTCTCCTCTCATGCATCTTTGAAAGTTGAATGGCAAGCTATTCGGCATAGAAGAAATGATTACATCATTATATTTCGACGCTGTAGACTAGACATATATGCCCAATCTCAATCCCAGGGAATTAAAAAGTAAAGCAAAGGCCATGCAAACCATATGAATTCCAACACCATGTCCGTCCAGTACCCTTCCAAATCAACCATTCCTTCCTTCCTACCTCTTCGGCAGTAAATTCAGGTCAAAGTCTCCCAAAGTACGCCAGAAAATTCCCGTAAGTCCTATCGTTGCATCTTTGTACTGTACAGCAAGAAGGCGAGAGGACAACCCATCCATTCCTCCAAGTTCCTTTTCCTTCATGATAAATTACTCCCTCGCTCGTGTTTGCATGCTTTTGGGTATCGATTTATTATTTAGACGGCTGATCGAGAGGCAATTCGTGCGCGTCTTCTGTTGATTGCTCGAGTAATGGCGAGACTAATGAGACCGACGGCGACGATGAAGACGATGCAGAAGACGACAACAACTCCTACTTCTCGTTGAGCCCAATTCTTTTCTCGCTTGGTGAGTTGGTGGACGATGTCGCGGACTTGGAGGGATGAGGTTGGTGCCATTTTGACTGTTCTGATCATAGTTGTTAGCATACTTTCATTCTTGAATAACGAGCGGCAAATTCTGGCGTATTTATGAATTTTGGAAAAGTAATAGGAAAAGAAAGATTTCCGAGCTAAGGATCAATGCTGCGAATGAATGCTAGGATTGTTGCGACAATGCCAGACCCCGCTTCATAGGTCTTAGGACCAAATGTGCAAGAAAGAACGAAGAACTAGATGCGAAATTTCCATACCTGTCTCAGAGAATATCGAGGACCAAATCGAGATCAATTGACGTGAAGAATTTCGTAAAGTTCTATTGCGACTTCCAATTAGCATCCGCGTGCGCAACGATCCGATGGATCAGACGATCAGAAACTTGACAGCGGGAGCTGTGAGAGGTGTGGTAGAACAAGAAAACCCAGAAAACTGCGATTCCAAACTGAAAGCAAAAGCCAACAGAATAACCCACTGGTTCCCCATCCTCTTGTTTTGGTCTGCACAATTGGTTCTTGACTCAAAACCCACCATATGAGCAATTAATGAAGCTGCAAGGATACCCGATGCTCCCCGCGTCCCGCTCCCCAGTGCTCTGCTCCTCGATACATTTGTGCGATGATTGAAAGAAAAACAGAGAATCAGTACTTACACGAGGAAATGAGGGGATTCGCAAACGAAATCGAGCGCAGGAAAATGTGGTATGCGTCGTTGAAGGGGATTCTGAATGAAGACAAGAAGATGCGAAATGGGAGCTTGACGGAGCTCAAGAACAAGAGGTGGGACGAGCTTGGAGCTAGACTTGAAGAGGGGAAAATTGTGGGGGTGTAGTCAGCCCCCGCCGTTTGCGCCTGCCCAAAACGCTTGCGATGTTGGAAATGGAAGGGGTGATGATGATGACTGGGTTCTTGGGACTTGTTCAACTGAAGAGGATTGTCTGTATACTCCGCAAATGAGGTCTGAATAGCTTCATTTTCCCATTTACAAGCTATCGGGTTTTATACGCAAGCTCCACCGTTAAATGTACACATCCCGGTCTTGTCTTGCCAATCACTTGGCAGGTCCCGCTTTCCCCGCCATGTGTCTTACAGTAATTGTTTACACTTTCTTCTTTCGGGTTGTTTACAATATCATCCATTTCATCTGTTCCAAAAGGAGAAACCCTCACAAGTTGGAAAATACAAGATATTTATCTCATACGAAAATAAGTATCCCAATCCCCAAGATCTAACCTCCATCTATCCCAAACTCCAACCCCCCCAAAACTCTAAAAAACAAACTCCTCCTCAACCCAATGTCCCAAAACCACCTTCCCCTCCTCAAAAGCAGGCTTCTCCGTCCTCACAATAACAGCCGCATGACTATGCCTCGCCTTCCGAATATGCACATACCACTTCCTCCATCCCAGCCGATTCAAATCCTCAATCATACGGAACTGCAACGGCGAAAGAGCCAACACTTTTCCTCCCATACCAACACCCGCCACACTCGCACCGCTTTCCTCTTCAACAGCCGAGTAAGAAAAAGAGGTAGAATTCGAATTTGAAAACGAGGAATGGAATAAATACTCATGACTCTGCGCATTATTAACATTCTGATACACATCCTCCATCGCGCCTTGGATGGAACTCGGTAAAAGCGAAGGAACACGGTAAGACATCGCATCCACCTCTCCACGTCCCAGCTCATACCTCCGTATCCTGCGAAAAGATTGGATCGCGCTGAGTGTGCTATTCAGAAGCAACTCCAGAATCCCAATAGGGATATACGCAATGAAAGCCACCAAAAACGGCGCCCTCCTCAACCCAAGTTTGAGTTTCTGAACGAGTCGCGTGGAGAAAGACAAGGTAGCTAATTCCGGCTCGTCAAAGGAGGTTGTAGGATCAAGAATCACGTCTTCGTACCCAGGTAAGTAATCCAGGTCCAAGGTATCGAGATTTGTAAACGGGTCAGTGGATGAGATGCTCGTCGTGTAATACACCGCACTACGATCATTCGCGATATTCGTGTACAGAGTCCGGCGCTGGAATTGCTCCAGTCCTTTCATGAATATGGAATTTGGATCTGAGAGGATTTCTAGCAGGGGACGTTTGGTGTCACGGAATTTATCGATCATGAAGAGTTGCCAGCCGGAGGTGAGTAGTGTACGTGCTCCGAAGACGTTCCAGAGGGTGTCTTGCCAGCCCCTCAATGGGGCGCGGACCCCTAGGTGAGGGGAGACGAAGGTTGTGAAGTTCTGTGTTTTGACATCAGCTTTATGGAACTTTTTGAAATTGGAGTATAGAATGGGAGGTTTCATACCACAGGTTCAATCCTCTCAAAAACCCCCTTCCCATACAAAAGACCCGCCGCATACCTCGCTATAAGTCCACCAAGCGAGTACCCAACCAACGACAACTTCGTCACTTCCATCCCATCCCTCGCCAGATTCCCAATTTCCTCTTCGATTTCCTGACAGATTCGTTCCCCGCCTATATCGATGCCATCGTAGGTGAAGTTTCCATTGTTGCTTCTCGCTATAAGGATGTGCAGGCTCGGGTTCTTGGTTTGCAGGGTTCGAGCCATGACTTGGAGATCCTTTGGGCTTCCCCAGAACCTGGATTTCATTAGTCTTTTGTTAAGGGAGTAGGAGGTGGGTTGGAGACGTACCCATGGATGAGAACGCATAGATGGTGGGCATCTTGCGTGATTGGTATGGTGGAGTTCATGGTGTGGGATATATTAATACTGATACACCACAACGGAAAACAAATTCGAGGACAGGAAAAAAACAAACAAACAAACAAAACACCCCCAAAAAGAAAAGAAGTTCGAAGCTCTCAATTTATATGCAGGCATAAACATCAACCCAATACCCGTGCTCCAGTCAGTAAAGCCTAGTAGGTGAGTATCCAACATCCCCGAACTCTCCCAGCTCAAAATAGCATTCCCATCCTACCATCAAGCCCAGTGACCATCCTCACCTGCAATGATATTGCGATATCATGACAGCGTCTCTTGATATCCCAATACCCAGTTCGTCGAGTTTGAGGAAGAAGGGGTGATGTGAGACACACGTGATGCAAAACGTGGTGGCGAAAATGAACATGATTCGCTGGAACAATAGGAGATGGGAGATGATGAGAAACATGAAGGAAGTCAGGTACTTAATCGTATGGGGATATGTGCTATCGTGACCTCCTTCTGCGTAGACTCCAGGGCTTGATGTACGTGCGTTCCATTGGGTTGTAAGTGTATCAGGTCGTACTTGAAATAGAAACAACTGAGAGCAGCGAGAAATCCAAGAAAATGAAAGGAAAACCGAGCAAGAAAAGTGACGACTGGACACCAAAAGAAAAGAAAAGAAAAGAGAACCGGGAAAGACGTCAATACTTCCAAAACATAAATACTTCTCATTTCATTTCCAACCCCCATCCATTCATCCATCCATCTACCTTCCTCCCATAAAAACACGTGACACCACCCCTTCCCATCCACCTCACCCATGGATCAATCCAATCCCAAACCCCAAATCCCACCTTGGACTTAGATAATACAACAATGACAAGGCAATGGACACGGAATAATGAAGCAAAAACGACCGGGACACATCTCGCCACCTCGCAGATGAACTTGCTCCTCTGCCTGATGGTTTGCTCGCTGTTCTTGTGGGGGTGTTGGGGTGAGGTCTGGTTTTGTGGGTGTTAGGATAGTACATCACTGTGTGGATGAGTGTATGAGAGGGGAGGTAGGGTAGATGGAGGGGATGGAGATGGGATGGGATGGGAAGAAGGGGATGGGACGTACTCATTGAGTGCTGTGTGGTTGGTTGTTCGGTTTGTAGTTGGGCGGTGGGCTGTGGTGTTTGGATGGTGGGTTGGGGTGCCATTTTGTGGTTGTGTTGCTGACTATCTGAGGTTTAGGTACGGTTTGTGTAAGTAAGAGTTGGTTTGTAGATTGTTTTGGTGTTGTTGCTGTATGTGGTTGTAGATGGGAGGTAGATATGAGGTGGTTAGCTTCCAAGCTTAGGTGGGCCTGGGGCGTTGATGATTTGTTCCTCAAACGATGACGAAGCGAGTTGTGGGGTGATCCAATGAGATATCAATAATCGCGATGAATGTGGAGCCGCTGCAGGGGTTATTCTTGAGGCGCCTTTGCGTGAATGGTATAACTCAGAGGATCTGGAACATTTATTAACGTACGATTATTTGTTATGAATGGTTTATGTTTTTTTTACATATTATGATGATGGATTGGATTTTCTCATTTGATTCTGATTCTGGTTTCCTGGTTTCTCTTTATGCTGGGGACAGCTGGCTGGGGAGGCTGGGTCTACGAAGCTTGTAGTAAGGTACTAAGGTCCTTGAACTTAATTCTTTCTTGCCACTTCATTGCCAGGGGCGAAGAGATATACAAATAAAGTGATATTCTAAGAATTTGAAGTAATTCATGTGAATTGGTGGATGGCGAATGAATCTTCTAGGTCTAAACTCCTTGACATGTCAATTGAACTGATTGTAAATATCATACTGAGTCTACTGATATCAAATTCACCTCAAGCACCTTGGCAAATCATTCTTCATGACTCTTAGAGCCAATCTTGGGGCAGAAATCAGTGAATAACCAGCTCGCTAAACATTCAAGTGCCCCTGTCTTTCATAGACCACGGTGAACTTGCTTTCTGGTTGGTTTATTCGAGTTTTTTTTAATACGCTTGATTTGTTGTCAAATGAATACTCCGAGTTGTCTTTGCACTTGCTTGTTTTTGAGTGGCTCTAGTAGACAAAAGCTTAGGTATCACTACAAGTATGAAATTTTATTCCGTAAGTGATTCCTACTGAGTTTAATATAAACATTACATAAATAAAACACCTACCAACATACCCTCAAAACAATGCACCCCCCAGCAACGCACCCCCAACCAAACCCCCCATAAGCGGCAATCCCATCCCCCCACCATAACCATACCCAGGCCGTCTTCCATATCCCATCCCCGGCCTCACACACCCCACACCCGGCGGACCACCCCATCCATACCCAGGCCCACCATATCCCATCGCCGCAGGATACCCACCGACATTCCCCATTTGCAGCCCATTTCCTCTCCGACTAGGAGGATCTATATAAACACCCTTCCCCTCGCGATTCTTGCCCAGGTATTGCGGTTGTCCCGTCTCGATGGCGCGCATCATCGCGGCGCGAATCATGCGGTGGCGTTCGTACGCTGCTGCTTCCTCCTGCGCGCGCTTTTGACGGAATGCTTCGCGTTCGGTGTGGGTGGAGTGGGTGAGTTTGTCTTTCATTTTGCGGGTGAGTTTGTGGATGCCTTTTGGTTGGTCTGTGGTTGTTTCTGGTCGTGCGACTCCTCCTACGCCAACACCGTTGCCTTTGGGATGGTCCTCGATGTCGGACTCCCCCGACGTCATGGCATTGATATCTTCCCGGCTAGGAAATTCATGTTGTCCGATAAGCCTCTCGCGTTCCGCGGAAGAGAGACTAGAGAGATATTCCTCGTCGTCGTAGGGGTGGTGCCAAATTGAGCGAGGGGGTGTGGCGGTAGTGTCGATGAAGAACTGGTGCTGGGTTTCTGCGTCGAATTGCCGGATCCAACCTGCTGGGAGGGAGCGCGCTTCGTCTTCCATGGAGCGACGCGCTGATGGAGGGATGCCATTTCTTACTCTTTCCGAGGGAACTTGGAGGTGAGAGGTATCTTGGGATGAGGATTGGTTTTGAGGAGGTTGTGAGGCGTTGAGAGCGTATGGTGGCGGGGGCTCGGAGGGGTGGGTTGGTTCTGGTGAAGGCATTTTGATAATGTGGATAGGGAGTTGTTTTCGTGAATCTTGTAGAGTTTTCTTCGATGATGTGGTGTATATTTCTCTCCTAAGAAATAAAGATTCTTTTTTTGTTTGAATCTTGGTTGGTACCAGTATTCGCCTTCAAAACGAACTAGTCTCCCCTCTCCTGACCCTGACGTCACTCCAAATGGTTTCATCTGATTTTTTCCAATTCTCATGTGAAATTTCATCGTACGGTCGCTCTGATTTTGTGGTTGCTAGCTGGGAACCCTGCCATTAGGACCATGGTATAAAGTAGTTTCTCGTCTGCTCTAATTCCGTATGAAATTCCCACCTCTGGTTAGCAAATGGGATGTGTATGACGAGAATTGGAAAACGGAGGATGTACTATACAGAGATGCTAGGGATGAGTATTTTGAAGAGAAATGTCAGTTTTGGGAAATGCATATTGAGTGATTGAACGAGAAGAATGAAGTAATTAGTATGAAAGAGATTGATGGTTGATCTGCGCTTGCCGCGATAAGGTGGGAATGATGGACGAGTGAGATGGAGTTTGAGAGGGGAAAGGGAATGGAAGAAAAAAGGACAGGGAAACCCCATCGGGTTGAATAAGAAGCAAGTGTGTACACACACAACACTTGTCGTAGTTGCCCTGTTTTGCGGAAGGAAATGGTACTGTACAATCTAGATATCACCATGATATGAACATCTTGCTTACTGAGGTGAACCCTCAATTTCACACGTGGGGTAAATTCAGCACGTGCTATATATCAGCAGGTAGCCTCCCAAATGTACTTCCCAAAAGTATTCTGGTAAAGATAGAGGAATATCAAGGAGTTTCTCTTCGGTGATTCATTTGTCTTGGATACTTCTTCTGAGTGCAGTCCTGGAGTTATCGAAGCCTATAACAGCGTCTTTTTCTCTCTTCTTTCGAATATATACGAAGCGAGAGAATGAATGGCATTGTTAATGAGTTTATATCTCTGAAAGCGTCAATACATAAAATTATTCTGACAAGACGTCCGTAAAGTTGAATTGAAATACGTTCAACTGCACGGCGACATATGTGACCCCCCACCAGTTCTCGCTAAAAACGAAACAATCGTCATTGAAATTTCAGGGGGTTGGGTTGGGGTGAACATGAGCACGTTTCAACACCATCTCATGTGCCGTCGTGGCTCAGCCTTATCACGAAAAGGTGTGGAATCTTTTCACATACCGGTATAGTACTCGTTATTGGTGAGGTACTACTCGTAGAGGGGGTTTGAAGCTGTGAGTAACGAGAAGGGAAGTTGGGAGGGGATTTATGACATAGTGTTTTTGGAGATAAGACGTGAATGCAAGTGATGTGATAGTACAGCGCTGAGTAGAATTGGGAATTTGCGCTGCGACAATTTCTTTTGTTGGTTTTTTGACTATGTGTTTTTAGGTAGAGGACAAGCTCTTCTTAGGGGGGAGTTTTCAGTCAAATCAGCTCAAATTCGTAATAGTATAGTCATTGTTTGAAATTGATAGTACAATAGCAGATTACTTTTTCACTGGATCTACAAGTACATGTGTTCGCATAAAACTCCAATTCTCACAAACTTCGTGGAGTAACAAATATACGAGGAGCAAACGTACCAAGTAAGCGCCCAGCGTAAAGTCCACCCCCACCCCACCCACCAACTAAACCCAACCGCATCCCAAACCCCCATCAATACCACGATACCTTCCCAAATACCCACAAGATCAACATGATTCCAGAATATGGACCTAATCCATACCGCATCCAGCAGGATCTGTTCCACATGATACCACTCATCGTCCCCACACCCCCCTTCTCGAAGGATGCCGTTTCATTCGCTGGCTCACTCATTGGCTCTGAACTCGGTAATGCACGTCACAGGCCCGTACCAGCTTTACCTGCTTACGCCTAGGACGAACCAATCCCCTTTGAGGAGTGTGTGCGAATCCATTGATGTGGGTGGTGATCACCCCTCTTTTTTCTCTTCTGGTGTGCAAGCGAGATTTTGGCGCTCGAGGTTGGGTAGTGGGACGTCGAGACGAGGGGGCGAGCGAGTTTGAGAGTCTGGATAGATACTTCCTCGACGTTTTTCTTTCCTTTGAGAGAGGATTAATTCCAAAGTGTGAGACGGTGGATTTGTGGGGTTGTGTGGAATCCTGCTTGGTGAGGTATGGGTAGGTGTATCTCGCGATTTCGTCCCGTCTTTATTTAAGGGTCGGTGCCACAAGTTGAGATGGCTAAAGTGCAGGTTACTTTATTATTTTTCTATTTCCGTTTAGATTAATCGTCCAGTCTTTTATCGAGAGCTTGGTCTCTCCATAGGGTTTGTTACATTCATTACGTTCATTCAACCACCATTTTATTTTTCTTCTTCGGCCTTTTCGCGATATTCGTGTTCTGGTTTATTTTTCACGACTCGCGAACGTATATCAAGATGTTATTCTCGAAGCTTTTCATGCTGGCGCTGGGGTTTGCTGGGATCAGTACATGCGTCTCAGTACCACAACGATCGGAATATCGTTCCGTGAGTGCGCTTCGTCGCTTAGAAGGTCGTCAGAAGCAGGCTGCGACTGGGACTGGCAAAGGGGATAACTGTGTACCTGCAAACTTGATACAAAGTGCCAGCGCAAAGACAGGACAAGAACCTGGAACGGACGGAATAAAACCTGGACAGGCACCTTCGGATACGTAAGTCTGACAGCTCGGTTGAGTTTAAGAGCACATACTAACTGTAAGACAGTGACAACAACAACTTCGTAAACTTCTGCACTGGTCAAAAGATCACCAATGGCGTGCAAGTCACTGGCGGCTCATGTAACGGTATTCCCATGGGCCAAATCCCCGCGACCAAAAACATGGTCGCAGCCATGATAACCTTCCCTCTCATCGGGGACGAAGTCACCGCCAACCAAACCTTCAACATCTCAGTTCAAACCGCCCACCTCGAAGCAGGCTTCTTCGTCAATCCCACCACAAATTACTATACAGCCCCACAAGCTTTGAACAAAGACGGAGACATCATCGGACATTGCCATGTCACCATCCAAAGCATTGGCTCCCTACGAGACACAACACCGCCGGATCCAGCGAAATTCGCTTTCTTTAAGGGCATTGATGATGCGGGGAATGGAAAAGGTCTTCTTCAAGCTCAGATTGCGGATGGGCTTCCTGCGGGTGCGTATCGGGCTTGTACTATGATGTCTGCTAGGAATCACCAACCTGTTCTTATGCCGGTTGCTCAGCGAGGTGCTCAGGATGATTGCGTCAAGTTTGAGGTCAAGGAGGATGGCAATGATGAGAAGGCAGGTGGTGATGCCGCGGCAGGCAAGGCGAAGGGGGCTAATGCTCCTGGAGGGAAGGGAAACGCAGGTAATGTTCAGGCAGGTAAGGGGAATGGAGGTGCGAAGAATGCGGGAGATGCGAATGTAGGTAAGATGGAAAGTGGAAAGGTGGATGGTAAAGCGAAGGACCAGAAGAAGTGAAAAGTGAGACTTTGTATATTGATGATTGCTGGTTACGTTGAGCGGGAGCCAGAAGATCGATGTTTCTTTTCTCGCTGCTTTTAAATTCAAGTAATTTTCCTGCCATACGGTTTCGTTAGTAATTGTTGAAAGACACTGCCCAAAATCCCTGTTTGAGTATCTCGAGTAAAGTCTTTACTTGAACCATAATTTTTGAAGTAAAGGCTTTACTTGAAAAATGACAAGTCTCAATCTCTTTAGAAACTTTCTTCGTGGCTCTTCTAGAAGCTGCTGTACTTTTGAAGGAGACATACCTCGCAAGCGAGCAAGCGAGCAAGCGAGTTTCAAAGTAGCCTTCTCATATGTTTGATTGCCATCCTATGCCGGCTCAATAGAGAAAGAGGTCTTAGACTTGAATCTATCAAGGCGAGCCAGACATTCTTCGTCGACTTTCAATGAAGCCTGTCTATTTGATTTACTGGATTAAGAACGGGGCGGAGGGTGTAGGCAGCGATACATTATCTTGCACCAATTCCGTCGCTTCCCATGGTAAGGAAAATTCGAGTTATTGAGAACATGGGAACTAGATCGCCAATACTCAGTTCATAGTTGCAAGATACCTCAGAATTAACACTCTTTGTAGAGTACACAAAGATCTAGTCTCGTCACACTGTGATTGTGGGTCAGATTCGAACATCATGTTTTTCACCGCTCAAAAGCCTCACTTTGACTCGCCATTTACAAAGAGTCAGCAAAGATCTCTCGAGGATTTCGAGCTGGGGAGAGCAAATGTTTTTCAAGATGTAAGTTCGCAATTACGAAATCCGTGTCTTGACTCCTTTTGAGCATCACACTTAAGAGTGTCGCTTTATCGTGATTTAGCTAGCACAAGGGTCGTCGCTTCTTCCTGAACAAGGGACAGCGGCTCCTGGCATTATAAACAACCCAAAGAATGAAGCGGATGAATGTCATATCATTGATGCCAGTGATCCGAGTGAGCATGACGCGGCTTCTAATGTTTGTCAGTCAATCTTACGATATCATCGGGAAGCCGGATGCTTTACACCTTAATTCCGCAACACCAACCCTTCCCAAAAAAAAGTACAACACCAGTGAGAGACTTGCTCTAGTTGTTGACCAGAAATACTCGCGTGAAATATGAGTGATTCCAATTCGGCGAGAACAGCGCCCCGTTCAGCGTGCCAGGCATGTTATCGTTTAAAGGTGATATACATAGACAGACCTCCATCCTCGAGCTCAAATATCCAGTTTACTGACAGGATGTACCGTTAGATGAAGTGCGCTAGAGAATCAAGTATACCCTCATTTTCCTGTGTGCGATGTCACAAAGCTGGACGCGTTTGTTCTCCAGGACCGGGTGCAACTGCGAGTCGGAAGCCAACCGGAGCTCGGGCGACACGAAATACGACGCATTCGTTGCGCATGCAAAGAGATATGAGAAGAACACCCAAAGAGCCTGATGAGCGAAATACACTTTCCTTCGCGGCTGGAACTCTGCCTAGTATCTATTCGACTTCTCCGACCAGTCATGTGGATGGAGAATACCGTGCGCAGAATGAACATACAAATAGAGGCTCAAACCTGGAACTGAAAGAAGTTTCAGTGCCAGTAAACAGATATGTCTCGAGTGAAGATGCCATTCAATTAATACATTTGTAACGACTATCCTGTGCAACAGTACAATTTCAAGCTTCAACTAACCTTAGACAGATTTCGAGAACGTCTGCTACCATGTCTCCACATCATACAACTCAATTCCTCCGACTTCGATGATGCCCCATTTCTTGTAAGCAATCATCCAGACCTAGCGACATGTATCTGCTATGTCACTTGTACGTACGTCCAGGGCGGTTATGAGAATGTCCGAAGAGACCTAGCAAAACCTGTCATAGCGTTCGTTCAAAATGTCTTTTCTCGAAAATCAAGGACAGACGAAGATGAGTTGGTGACAATGCAGGCCTTGATCATTTTGTATGCGTGGGCTGCAATAGGTACTGCTGACCCAAATACAAGAGACTTTTCTTTGAGCGAGATAAACTATTGGGCCATCAAGTCTGCTTGTGAAGGGTTTGCTATCCATGCGAATTTCCATCGAGCGGGTAATTTACTGAAGGAAAGGATGAAGATGGGAGTACCCTTTGGGAAAAACGACATTTACGCAAGAAGGTATCTATTCTGGATCTGGCTTTTTGTCAAGTCCCATTTGTGAGAAGAACACCCTTTCAGCTGGTTTTACATTGAAATCTCGCTAACTTCCCACAGAGTTTCGCGAGTAACAAGAACGCCTCTTACAATGCATGCAGATGCCTCTATAAGAGCCTCTTCCAAATTACTAAATGGGCTATCCTCTGATCCTATCATTGAACAGATACTTGGCGGACTTGAGTTGTGTTTGCTGTGGGAAAAAGTACGAACTCTGTGTGCAATTACAGTATCAACACTTGCTGACTTTGCCAACAGCTTGGAAAGAGAGATAATAGGCTCGCCGAATGGTGGTGTCCCTTGGACCTTGAAGAAGAATCGGACAGCGAAGAACCACGAGTGACTATCAAGGACGTGAATATCGCACTTGAAAATTGGAGATCTCACTTCTCTCACTCATTCCCGACAGGTAAACCTCCTCCACATAAGTTCATAGGGTCGAACCGTTAACAACACCCAGACAGCGGAACAAATGCCAACAACCTCAACCTCATTTACCATTATCATTATACAAAGTTCTGTCTCAACACTCACTTCGTTAGACGTACATCTTCGAATCCCCCTACCGACAGAGAGCAAGCGGAAGCCATCATAAAATGTGTTGACTCTGTTCTCAGTATTTTCAACCTGTACCATACATTGGGACCAACGAGAAGAGATCAACTCCGATACTTCCCAGGATTTCTCTTCGTAATCTTATCATTTTGCGCATCCTTCTTGATGAAAGCCATCCAAATCTTTCCAGCCCTATTTCCCCATCCAAATTTGGATCTCGCATTGCTAAGAAAACTGGCTAAACTTATGATTGGACTCGGTGACTCAGGACATGAAGCTTTCATTAGCGGAACTCTAATCCTTCGTCATCTTGATGAAATGGAACTGCCAACCAACCAGCATGTGGAGTCTTTTGACGGTCTACAACCGCTCGAGGGTCTTGTGATATCCACGGATAGTAGCGGGTCAGTCGAACCCTTCACTTTGGGGAGCTCCACTGGGTTTGAAGCTCCTCCGGATTCGGTTTTGCGGGACTTCACCAACTTGTTTGATCCAATGTACGAGAATGAGTGGTACAATTCTGGATCACCTTACCGGTACTTGACTTGATGTCCCCTTCATGGACCGGTACTTCGAATAAGGGGTCCCAGTCGGAGGAATTATCTCAACCCACTTCTTGAAGTTATCCACTGCTGCACATAACCGCCTCGGATCTAACTTCGTATATGCCTCGCATGCTCATTGTCATCCGATGCCAGCATTCACAGTATTGAATGGGGAAGCAAAGCAGGTTTCCCTGAGAGTTTCTTCCCAAAGGAGGGGTTTCTCGTGTTGTTTTTCTCTTTTCTGTGATTTCTAAGTCTGAATTGAGGGACGGCTTGCCCCTGTCACATAGCCGCAGGGCAGCTGTGCCTCCCTTGCCAAGCTGGCGACACGCTGAAAGATCCGCTTTTCAGCCTTTGAGTTCCCTGCAAATGATGCAAGAAACTTGGAATCTGGAGAAGATACAGGAATGCATCCTTGATGTGTGAGAACTCTTCAAAACGATATAGGACAACAAACTCACGATGTTTGCTCAACGCTTTTGCAGCAAGATCTGTTACCACAGTTCGTTATCCTCAAGATGTAAGGCATCGATTGAGAAGCCGTCTCTTGCATACCGGTATGGTTTATACAACGATACTAACACGTTGCAGTCGAACAATCCGTTTACTTTCACAGCAATCTTCCTCCTTGAATCATATACCCCTCCTCTTTCCGAATCTAAACAACAAGACACGCGGTCAAGAATCAATAAACCGAAACACAAAAAGACAGCCTTCTGTGCACGGAATATATCGATTTGCATGCTTAACGAAAGAAGGTACTAACCAGCGTATGGTCACACAACGATTACCAACAAGTGCCCCTCGAAAACACATTCGAACGGAGCAATGGATAGCGAAACAATAGCCTTCGACCCAGATGGAGATCTCATGCTCATCCTGACACACGTGGAGGAAGAACCGGGAAAATTCGAACTGGTACATACTGCAGAGAATGGCAACTTAAGCGACGACGATGCATCGATGGAATCCCCCGCACCATTTTTACGCAGTAAAGAAACACGAATGATAGTGAGCAGCAAGCACTTGATACACGTTTCTGCCGTCTTCAAAGCAATGTTTCGAAATGAAACTTTTATCGAGGGACGAGAACTGGCGAAAGGGAAGGCGGTCGTGCCGCTTCCAGATGATGACCCCTTCGCCATGACGATTTTGATGAATCTTATCCACCACAATCATCGCAAGGTTCCAAGGACGGTTGACCTGGACACGATGACCAATATCGCTATCCTGGCTGATAAATACGAATTGACTGAGGTCTTATATACGAATTCAGAGTTGTGGTTGAAAGATCTGAAAAAGACGGTTCCGGTTTCATTGACACAGGATTTGCTTCCGTGGCTCAGCATTGCCTGTGTCTTCAACATGGCACCTGAGTTCAAACATCTGACGCGAATTGCAACGTTGGAAAGCAGTGGTGATCTCGGTCTGGGAGAGTCGGATGAAGATCTCCCAATCCCCGCACAAGTCTTCGGTAAGTACCCCGCCAACACATATCTTATTGTTGAAGGGGCTGAATTTTCCAGCTGCGATCGAATCCGAACGCCAACGTGGAATCTCGGAAATGTACGCCATCATCCACCACGAAATCCAAAAATACCAAACTGGTCCGGTAAACTGTCGAACGCTCACCTTCCTGTGCCCCTCGGACACTAAGCGACTGAATTACGCCTGCGACGGCGCCGTACTCGGAACCCTCCTGAAAAGCGCAGACGAGAATAAACTTTGGCCGCCGGTACCTCCGCCGTTTGTGGGGTTTACTCTGAGGATGGTTATGAGGAAGGCGCAGGCGCTTACTATTACTGCGCTGTGCGATCATCTCGAACTCGAGAATGAGAGCGAGTATAAAGGACCCAGTCATGGGGTTAAGGCGGCTATTGTGGGTACTATTAAGAAGATCAAAGGGGGGCTGGGACTTAATATCAAAAATTATAAGATGGGGTGACAATACATCCGTGAGTCTACGTGCTCCGGAACCCAAATATAAATAACCCTTAATTCTCTTTTCTGATTCCCATTTTCTTTTCTTGTGTTTATTGTATTTTGAGTGTGGAATTGTTGTAGATTCCAGATTCGGGACGGGCCAGGATTTCCGACCCATTTTGGGGCAGAGTGGGCTTCCAAGACCAGCACAATTTTGGCGCTAGAAGCCCAATATGCAATGCGGTCCAACATCTTACATGAACAGCCTGTACCCAAAGCCTGTACTTGCAGCTCAGCCATGTGAATCCTAAACTGTCGGCTATTCTATTGGTCGGTTGGTTCGACAACACATCGCGTATTCACCGCCACTCATGCATGTTTTTATTTACCGGTGAGTCGCTGTCGATTATGCGTTCCGAGTCCGTGTGAGCCTTGCGAGAAAATTTGGGATTATGTGCTGGTTGTGTGGTATCCGTATTTCACTTGGTGCTCCCTTCATTTTCTCTTTTTCTCCTCATACATAGTTTTTTGTCTTGTGTGGTTTTTTGTTTGGCGTTTGCGTTTAAGCGGGTGCGTATTTCCCCGCATCGATTATGAGAAGTATATGCTGATAACCTGCAGTTTTTATAGTTCGTTTTAATTTTTGTGCAGCCGCACCACACCACCCATTATGGATCCCGAAATCCTGGTGTTCATGCCTCACGGCGATGTCACACTCAGACTAACTCGAGAAATCGAGCAAGAAATTCCACACAGTCGATCCTCCTCCTTCTCCTCAATCGATTCTACACCAAGTAGAAGGGAATCTAAAGTCATCGATGAATTAGCAGATGCAGCGCTAGCGGAATTGGAAAACGAGTCAAACGACACGGCGGTGGAAGAAGAATCAAGAGCGGAGGAACAAGAACTCGAGCCTGAAGAAAGTTCTTTTTTCTATGCGCCAGATCCTCCGGCTATTGAGGATGGCCCTTTCTTTCCCCCTCCTCCACGGGCGAGAAGGGAGTCCAATGCGTCCTCGAGACGGGAAAGAAGTACGAGCCCGCCGGCTAGTTTTTGGGCAAATTTGAAGAGACAGCAGACTGAGAGGGCGATTGCAGCAGCAACGCCTCTTCCTGCTGAAGAAGTCCAGAATGAAATTCCATTAAAACGGAGCCCCTCGCGTCGAAGGCAAACGGTCAAATTTACGCAAGAAGTGCACTGTGTTGTTTCATCTAGGCATATGATGTTGGCTTCAGAGCATTTTATGACTTTGCTCTCGGGCGATACCGAGGAAGCTAATACACTAAGGACTATTGGTCATGTCACTATTCCGCTTACGGTTGATGTGGAGACGTTGGTCATATTACTTAACATCGTCCATGGGAAGACGAGAGAGGTTCCGCGGCAGGTTTCGTTGGAGACGCTGCGTGAGCTTGCGGTTATGGTGAGTGACCTTAGAATGATTAGTTCGGTGGAATTTTTCGCCGATACCTGGATTGATCATTCGAGGGAGGAGTTACCTGCGTCTTATACAGAAGATATTTTGTCCTGGCTCTATATATTTTTTGTATTTGAGAGGCCGGATGAGTTTAGGGATGTGTCGAAAATCACGGAACGGGAATGTGATGAGAAGATTGGTGATGATGAGGTGGGACGTCTTCTGCCAGTAGCTGTTATCAGTGAGTTCGAAATGTATATTGCTATTAATGAAATACGAATACTAATGTCGAATAGATGCCATAAAACACGCACGACAAAGCGCCATTGAGACGATAGTCAACGTTATCCACTCCCTCATCAAGAAATACATGGATGGCAAAGTCCACTGCGATAGCGGCATGGATGAAGACTTGCGGTTCGCTTGTGATGCCATGCTCCTCGGTTCTCTCATGAAAGGTTCCTCGAAGATTGGTATCTGGCCTAGACCTGAGACGCCTTTCGTTGGGAAGAAATTCAATTCTCTCGCTGCAGAGATTAGGAAAATCAAGATGGTCGATGTTTGTGGGAAAAGTAGCGGGAGGAGATGGAGCAGTTATAGTGGGTTTGAGAGGAATTCTCACGGATTGGAGGACCAGATTGAGAGTATTATCAAAGCTGTTGAGGGGGGCTTGGGAGGTCTTGACCTTGACCAATATAAGAAAGAAAGGTGAGTAAATTCTTGATTCTTATATAGGTGTTTGCTAATCTTTTTGTAGTGGTGGGAGTTGGGACGATTTCCGGGTCCACGTTGCTCCAGCGCCAGCCAAGAAAGAATCACCTGTTCTTGAGAGTATAGAGGAAGTACCAGAAATTGAAACAGAAGTTGAGCCAGACGTTCAGCCAGAAGTTCAACCAGAAGTCCAGCCAGAGCCTGAGACATTAATGGAGCCAGTACCCTGGCCCAAATCTGAATCAAAAGCTGAGCCAGTAGTCGTCGAATCAGAGGTCTTTCCAGAAATCGAAGCCCACGAGCTCGAAGGTCGAGAAGTCGAACGGGAACCCGAGCCGGAAATTGTCCTGGAAGGCGTCTCACCGGAAGAGCCTGTCCTAGAAAATAAAGTATATGGAGGTTCTCTTGAAGCACGGAGACAATCTAACTCCTCTCAAGAAATCATGGCCAGACCACGCCCATCATTCGCCGATGAAGATAGACCGTTTGTGGATCCACTCAAAGTACGGAGACAGTCCAATTCCTCGCAAGAGAACCCCCGCCCTGCATTGAACGAAGCAGACATTACACCAACATTCGAACAAGCACGGGAATCCTTCCGCACTCTCGAAGCCTCATCTCCTGTCTCATCTCCCACCCCAGTATCCAGAGACGACTCCCGAAACCCTTTTTTCCTCCAAACAGTGCATACTCGTCCAGGATCACTCGACCTCGACAGAGCAACAGCGATGATCGAAGAACCAAAACCTGAGCCCGTTAAGAAAGGTTTTTTCGCAGACGTTAAAGAAACCGTGCTCCCAGAAATGGTCCAACAATCTCACACTCCCCCCAACCGCAGCTCCGTAACTTCCCCTACTCCATACAAGGAGAAAGTCTACGCCTCCATCTTCGAAGCTTCCCAAACAGAACCTTCAACAACCCCTCCACCTGTACACCCAAAACCGTCGATGTACCAATTGTCTAACCAATCCACTAACCGACTATCCAATGCATCAATAAATCAACTATCCAACGTCTCCACCAGAGAACTAGCCCGGGCGCCCTCGCCTACACCCACAACAGCAGATTTCACAATTGACCAGATTACACCGCAGATACCAAAGGACATCGTAAACGCAAAACTCTTACGCGCTCACACGTCTCCCAACCTAGAAACAGATAAAGAATATCGTTCTAAAGAGCAATACGTAAAACACCCCATGGACCTCGCTAACACAAAACTCTCCCAAACAATCTCAACATCCTACATCAAGCGAGACGACCAACCCCATCCCACCCAGTACGCTCAATACCCCGAAAGTCGCACCCCCCCTAAAGTCCTCGCCCCCAGCCCACGCATCTCCTCGCCTCCGCGCGTATCCTCGCCCCCAAAGCCCTCTCAAGCCTATAAAGTCAAATCCCCCGTCACCAAACCCACTCAGCCCAAGCAACCCGTGCAGCCCGTTCAACTGGATAAAGAAAGCCCCATCAGCACCATTAACCTCCGACCGATGAGCAAAGGGGATCCCGTCGCGGATCTTAGGGACCTGATTTCCAGGCCTGAGACTCCCGTGTCTCCGATGCCGAGTCTGAGCTTGATGCGCACAAGGACCGAGGAGAGTCCCGTTGTGGGTGTGGGTGGGAGGGATGGCGCGGTGGAAGGAGATGTCTGGATCCCGAACCCGGGGGGGAAGGAGAAGGCGAGAAAGAGTAAGAAGAGGTTTGCTGTTAATAGGTTTTAGGGAGGCTTTGGCTGAGGTTCTTGCAGCGGTGGATTTTTCCGAGGCTTTCATATTCGGTGCTAGGGCGAATTTTATGATTTTTGAGGGGGTGATGGTTGAGGTGGAATAATATGTGCGAGCAGGATTTAGGGATATGTGTACACTGTACTGTACGTCTTGATGATTACGACTTATGAATCGACGAAGCATGGACGACGACAGACCAGACCAGCGGAACGATTTTGTTCTGTATGCATTCACCAGAAAAAGAAATTGGGTAGATAGAAATAGGAAGGAAGGAGGAAGAGCTGGGATATACATGTGGTTTGTGCGCGGAGGTTGAAAAAGTTGTATTGAGGGGGAATGAAGTCGGCTCTGTTATTATGGAGGAGCGATACAGGTTTTGCTGGGATTTGGCGTACAGTTTATTTCATTTTCGATATCCTCTTGCGGTAGTTGTTGTTTATGTACTTTTTTGTATTGGTTTTGAATATGAAGTTCTTTAGCATTTAAAAAGACTATCTTACTATTATCCCATTTGTTTCCTTCTTTTCCTTCCTGAGGGAACCATTGAAAGTGACTTCGCTGCAACATTGATCCTGGCAGTAATCCTCTCTACAAGAGATTTACATTAGTAATAGCCTACGGGGTAATCCTGGAAGTGGTGTTGCTGTGATCGGTTGTTCTTCTTTTTCCAGGGGTGTGACACAGCTTCTTTGAGCTGGGATGTTGGTTCTGTGTCTTGTGGATTCCTTTGTAAGGGCTTCTATGTGGACTGTCAGGAGTAGTTGCTTCCTTGAATGAATTGGAAACAGGATATGGAAGTTGAGGTATGACGAAGTGCAACATTTTGGAGGGAAGGAGTGATTCGTTGGTTGGTTTGTTCTGCGCGGAAGGGGCTTTCAAACCAAAGGTGGATTCTGAGGGGTTGGGGAGAGCATGGATTAAAGATTGACGCTTTTTGCAAGTGGCTGGTCTCTTTGCTTCTATCGCTGTGAATATCTATTGGGGAATTCACAGGTAGATCTGCATCTGCCAAACTGACACTTCAATAATTCTAGAGTAAGGCCTCCCATCTCGTTCATCTATTTTTAATAGATAAGTCAATGAAGACCTATCAACAGACTCGTTCACGCTAGTCTTCTATGTCCTTTTGCTACTTTAAATATGCATGCACCAAGAAGTGAACTATACCAAACAGCTCTTTCGCTAAGGTCTTTCCAGCCATCCAGACAAGCGAAAACTCAAAATCCGCCACCTTCTCGCAGATCTGAGATCTAATTGGTCATCACCTCTGTATTCGTTATGCGACATAAACCAATACTGCTGCCTGGCAGTCGGCGGTGGTCGGTGGTTGTCACGCTAACGCTAAGCGAGATTGAGCTCAAGACTAGACTAGCGTGCTTTTTCCTGTCGCAATTCCCACAACACTGTCGGTCAACAATTTTTCTTCAATCAATCCATCGACCATCATCGACCGATCAACCATTGTCAACCATACCAAACAACCTTTGGCAAAACCCATCCAGATCAAGCACCACGTGAAGAGCCTTCTTTGGGTATTGACGCTGTTGTTTTCTGTGTGCTTTTTGACCTGCGCATAAGAGAAGGACAAGGAAGCAGACTGGTAAGTCACCCTCTTTGATTGCACAGATGGCGAAGGTAACGACGAAAAGGGAAAAAAGGACGCATACTGATCTGCTTAAGTTTGATTGTACGTACGGACGGTGAGGACGAAGCTTGACTACGTCGCTCAAAACATCAACTCGCTCCCTTGGTGTTTCTCTTGAACCCATTAAAGAGCCCAGACATAAGCCACCATCCAGTTCCAAGGGAGATCAATCTCACAGCAGAACAAAGACGCTGCACTTGCTTTCCCATGGAGATTCCCCCGAATTTATCTCTAGAGACCCTTGCGTAATTGAGTACCCACTTTCTCTAGAGCAACACGCGGAACAAAAAGCCATCACCCCTGTTTTCACAACCAGAATCACAAGTGGTGTCACTTGTCCAGGAATACGCAACTTCATCTTCAAGAGATACAGCAACAGGTCAAACGCAACTTTCTCTTGTCTTTTCTTTACGACAGTCAGACTACAACAGCGAGTATACGACAGCCAGGGAAAATACAACCGCCCTCTCCCTCTGCAATCATCCAGCTCCAGTACGACTGTCAATAGAACACCCAGGCCTAGCTGATCATATCAGCAACCGAGCCAACATCATCAAGTTCTCCATTGAAGAGCAGACTGGTGCAAGCCAACAACTTCGAATCAACACACCGGAAAGAAAGCATCAAGTTGACCATAACTTTGCTATCTGGCATTATACCAAAGTCTCTCTACTGTTCTTCTGCGCCATAATGTTGCCGTGGCTTCTTTCCTCAGTAAATAGAGTCTACTCGGTTATTCATGGTCCAGCCCTTTCCGATATCGCCAATCAACCTGCGGAATTTATTGAAGGCAAGATTCAGAGACAATGCAGATTCACCTTCAAACACCTTCGCCACAAGGTGACTGATGGCTTCACTTCTTCGCGACATGTTCATGTTCCTAGAGCACGACCTGCGCCATGGTGCAGGAGAGACTCACTCAGTTGTTATTGCTGACAATGCCAGGCAATGGACAGCACTGAGAGGAGCTTGTAAGATCTGACGGGGTGGGAGCGGGATCACCACCCACACTCTTCTAGCTACAGATATCGTAAAAGCATCGCGAGAACACTGGAATATAGCTTGTCCCAAGCAAGCGGCCAATTCTCGACCCTTGTCTCGACAAGGTCAGGAATTGGCAAGCAAACTTGGTAGGACCTAGCGTCTCTCAAACGGAGAGGTGTTGGTAAGCAAACTTGGGAGGACCTAGCGTCTCTCAAATTGGGAGGTGTTGGTGACCAAGCTTGGTAGGACCTAGCGTCTCTCAAATTGGGGGGTGTTGGTGGTGACCAAGCTTGGTAGGACCTAGCATCTCTCAATGAGATGGGGCTTGTCAAGAAATCTAGTACGTATGCCCTTCTTAGACTCTCTCTGTGGTACCCAGGACTAACCGTTGTTAGCATCTCAGCAGTTTCCGTTGCAGTTCTACAACAACTCGTTCGAGAATTGGAGACAACCAACAACACCAACTACCAGGGACCCAGAGGCAGAAGCAAGGATACCCTCATCGCGTGCATCATCTGGAAGAAGTCCGATGTGTACCTCATCTGCTGGGACTTTTGGGCTGGGACAGAGGGACTTGTGTTGTGGAATATAAGGGGCTGTTTGAGTATGTTTTGCGGAGGTGCGAGGGAGAGGATGTTTGCGGGTGTATATAGAAATGGTATTTTGGGACAATACAGATTTTTGGACTGTCTTTTGAACACTGAAAGTGAAGTAAATTTTTGAAACCCCTCGTGATTGATTGAATTGCAATCGTTTTCCATGTGGTTTAGAGAAGGTGTAAGTATGAGTGACGTGGAACACAATGAGGAAAACCAGTGCTTGTAAGCTGTAATGAATTCTTGTTGTAAGTGATCAAGATCGTTATAGTGGTATTACAATGCTGACGTGTTTCTCTTATCACAATTATAAGCTGTAATATGAACATTGTCGCCTACATGTACGCAGACGATTGAAACAAAATTAAGGTTGTTTGGTCGAAGAATATCAGTGCTTTGGAACTACAACGGGTCTCGTTCGAATCTGAGATATACAACCTGAAGAAAGTGGCTCTTTTGAGCGTGATCAACGCTTTCTGCGCTCCTCTGCTTGTTACCTAGAAAGTCTTTGGTGCCCGGTCGATATCTTAAGTCACATCGAACGTTGGCCGAGAAGTATCGGTTTCCCCCTCGCGGTAATTGGGACAAATTGCCGTATAACAAGAAATTCTGTGTTGTTTCTAGACATATTGTAGTGATAGCATGAAGAGGAGAAAATAAGTCACTCTATTGCCAAATTTTACAAGAAATAAATGATGTTGTTGAAGATATTATAAAGGTTCCCTTAATTGTTACTTGATTTGAATTTCCCACCAAAACTTCCACGCCTGACTTCTGCCCTATGATCCCCAGTTTTCAGGCATCGAAACGCTCCCCAGTTCCTTTATCGTCATGAAGGATTGGCTGAAAAAGGAGTAACATCAAAATGACCACACGGGCCATTAAATACGGAATAGGAAATCGGCGCGCCACCTTAAGTCACTATTATTCCGTTGTATGGACCACTCCCATTGGCTGGGCAATCAAATGGGGTCCTGATGCCAGTAGAGTAGGTATATGAATAAACGAATATGAATATATTCGTATTCGATCGAATATGAATAAATAATATTACAAAAAATAGAATAGTTATTATTCAGAATAATCTAATTTGAAAAAATAAAACAATAAATAAGCCTTCAAAATTTCGAATATTCACAATATATTCGACTATATATATGATTTGTTATATTTATAGGTACTAGCTAAATCCCGGGAAATTGTACCTATTTTCACCTTATTCAACTGGAACTCGCCGAGCCTAAAAAGTATATAATTAGTAGTGTTGTGGATCTAAAACAGGATTAAGACTTACCGCGGTTTCAGCGAGTTTGCGCGCCTTTATTTCAGCCTTAATAGCCCTTTGGACCTTCTCCTTCAAGCTTCAAGTAAGTGTAGTTTTTGAAAGCTCAAATATAATACTTTGTAATATGGGCACAAGTATATTATTAGATAAAAGGGGTACTAAGCAAACAACAAGACTAGAAAAAGTAAGTTTCTTATTACTATAGCCAAGACCCCGGAATTACTTTTGTCCTCATTTATTTAAGAATACGTCGAATATTTAGAATATATTCAGAATAACTAATATATCTCAAATATAAATACAAATAAATATGAATAATCCTAAAAGCTTAGAATAAAATAAAAATATGGTCGAATATATTCTTTTATTCATATACCTACTCTAGATGCCAGCACTTGGTGTCAGAAGCCGACAAACTTCGCCCACAGGTTGCGCTAAGCCACCACCTACACAGTTCTCCTTAAGTAAACACTGTAGATGGTACCAGTATCAGCAATATGGTCGAAGGGGGTGCCTCATCTTTGAAGTAGAATAATGTCTTATTCACATTGAATGGAAAGGGGACGAGGGAGACCCTTGGAAACACTTACTTGGATGCAACAATCATATGCACTGGATGTTGGGGAGTCCTCATATGTGAGATCATTGTTCTGAGTATTTGCTGAGATATCGATTATCGAATTTCGGTTGTTGCAGGCTGCATATACAGGTGTTGCGGTTTCCCTCACTTGCATGTATTTTGTTTTTGTGGTCGTGGTTGTTCGTGCAGTAGATACTTGACCTTTGACTGCTACGAGGACAAGATTTGTACAGAATACTTTGTCAACGTATTTTCCTTAATAATTTATAGGTTGCACGCCTTCGACGTCCCTGCGCTTTATTACATCTATAGGACCAAGAGGAGTTGGACCTATGTAGATGTAATTTTGCGGGGTTGCGACGGTTGGAGTGACAGTAACAGGAACTTGGGTATGGAATTTCAGTTTTTAATCATATTTGGGGACAAGTGGGATACTCACAGGTTTTAGTTGTATACACCTTCGAGGTTGGTGTAACCACGTAATCATCTCCAGGATCGACGGTAATGATCTTTGAATCAGTCTTGGTGAGAATCCTTCCGTGTCCATCTTCGTCAGTCCATTTCGTCTTACATTTCAGGGAGCTCAAAACTGTTTCGAACTCTTCATTTTTCCCGTAAGACAACACAATAGAGACAAGTGAGAGGATCCCGAATAAGTATAAAAGCATTTTGTCCGTGATAATGCAGTGGAATCTTTTGGAAAGTAATAGATGAGTGATCACAAGCTCGGAAGTTATGGGTTGGGGAACCACTTTAGCATCCACAGTTGGTACATTTCGAGTTATATGGTAACCGAAGCAGATTGCAAACACTGGAAGCATGTAAATGGATCGGAATGATGTTCCGGAGGTGGAATGGCAGTAGTAGGAGGTACATTCCATTTAAGCGAGGAACCCCTTTGACCTCATTCGCTACCAGAGATTCTCAGATGAAAGCTAGCTTGAGGTTAAGCAACTTTCGGCCCGTTTCTCAAGGTATTCTTAACGCAGCCTTACCTTTCTTCTCACTAAAAGCATATATACTAGGGAAATGCTTCATCGCTTAATCTCATTGTTGTTTTGACTGTCCCCAACAGAAAATTGTAATGCCAGACATCCCTGATCAGCCTGGAGATTCAAGTGTTCAATTGCTATCGTATCTACGAGTAGTATCTTTCAAAATTTCGGCTAAGGCAAAAGGTATGCTCATGTCGACTAACCGCCGTTCATCCACGTTCAATAGCGAATTTTCGCCTCTGCAATCTTCAAATGTGAACCTTCTGTTTTTCTACCCATGGCGTATTCTAATGTGGGGTTCACCTGAACTTTCTAGACCCGATTATTACGTTAAACCTACTCAACCTTCTCTTTCCCCAACCGCGTGGTGGAGAAATGGATCGACCCCGGTGGGCATCATCAATAGATGGATCCAGACATGATTCGAATGTTTTAGAGGAACGAAACGGAGTCCATTTACGGTTGATATAATTTAACAACGGGTCGATAAAAGATGATGAGAACGCTTCACCTAGGTAGATGAACGTGTCTCATATATGTCATATAGACCTTTCTAGTTCTATTACATTAAGCTGCCCAACCCAAAAACGTAAAGCCCTAATACAAAAGCCTGCAACACCATCAACCCCTCATCAAAAACCTATACTTTTCATTACCTCCCATTCAAGGTTCAAATCACACAAAACTCCTCCCCTTCTCCCTAATCCCCAGCCCAACCTGTTCTCTCTCCCCCCCACAATCCCTCTCATGACACCGCCTCACCCCTCTAAGCAACACAAAATAATAAACCACATACAGCCCCCCACAACCAACCAAAACACCACTCGTCACACCCGCCGTGACCACCGCCGTATTCCCCCACCTCCCATCCGCCGTCCCATAAACACCCACCAGCGTCCCCAGCAAACCCACCGAGCTATTCATCACACCAGGCATGAAGACCTTGCTACACAGCCAGATATAGTTATATCTATGAACAAAGAATATATACCCCATACCTAGGAGGCCAAGACCGGAGGTGATGGAAGCGATAACGAGGAGGGGGATATGTTGCGCTGTGTTTATAATGGTTCCTGTTGTACCCGAGAGTTGGGATTTTGATAACGTATTGAATGTCCCTGGGAAGATTATGAAGCCTGCTAGTAAGAGCCAAGTACTTAGACCGGCGAGGATGTTATGTGTGGTGGGGATGGCGTCGAGAGCGAGGAGCATGCGCATGTATTCTGTTTGTGGGGGTGGGAAAGAGCCCGTTGGATGGAGTGCTTGGTGGGTGTATGCGTGTGATGGGTTTGTGTAGGAGGAGCTGGTGGAAAATGAGGAATTGGATTGCGAGCTTTGTTTTCGAGGGTAGATTTGTTGGGGTGGGAGGTAATTGGAGGGCATCTTGGGGATGTGAAGTGGTGGAGGAGTACGCAGATGGGACATTGCTCGTGATCCTAGGGCTTTGGCGGGTGTGGATGTTGATGACATTTTGGATAGAAGGTAATTGTTGACGGTCAACGTCGTGATATGAAAGAAAAGAAGTAGTTAACCCCGGAGAATAGTGAAGATTAATTAGATGAGAAGACAACGTCTTTCTTCAAAACAATAGGAAAGAAATACACATAAGAAATGGAAGATTGACTTGCAGAACGAAAAGATTGGAAGAAATTGTCCTCATTATAGATAGCACATACAAATCTATTTCAAGCACTTGCTTGCTCCTCCAGTTCTGCGGCAAGGCGCTTGTGACCCCATTTTGAAGCGCGACACAGCGTTTCTTGGTCCGGCCCCGTACTCATACGTAGATGCCAGAGAACCTCTCGAGCTACAATCCTGAGAAGTTCTGTTTTTAGTGGCGTCTCTTCCGTGCCATGGTGGCCAATGAATTTGATGCTTGACAATGATGTTGAAATTTGGTTGGGGCCACAGGCGCTTGCGAAACGACAGGGACTTCTGACGCTTTGATTGGGTGCTCATTCTGACTCACCTCATGCTAAGCGATAGTAGGTCCCCCGCCGAGCCCCCCTACGCGTTCCAACAATGAAGTTGGTAGGAAAATCTACTTTGAAGATTACCGTATTAATTAGAGTATAAGATAGCATATAGTGTTGATAAAGTCTGTCAAATGAATAGTCGCAATCTTATTGTATACAAAAAGTAATATCTAATAAACAAAACAATTAGATCTATATGACTCACCCCCTGTTATACCGCTTCTCCTAATTTACTTGAATCACAAACTCCTTTACATGTTTAGATAGAGTTTTATTAGCCTCGTAATTAATTAAAAGGCAATTCAGGGGTAATTAACGGGCAATTTGGAGTAATAATCTTCATTTTACTTATCAGACATAATTTGTAGCCTTGGTTAAATCCTTCTCTTATATAGCGATATATCTTATACTGAAATGAAACCTTCTATACAAAACCATTCCAAAGGTCTGCAAACTCAACCAGGTCATAACTCATTGAAGGAAACATCCCATAAAACTTTAGAAAATCTATCTTTGTGAAATAGATTGCAGAGGGACTTTGGAATTGAATTTGTGTTCTTGTGATTGATTGAGTATGGATTCTAATTTAGGTTGTACACGTACGTGAGAATCTAGATTCTAGACGGACTCGGTGTGCTATGAGCTATCCAAGGTGGTGGATAATACATACTGCAGCAAGAGCATCGTTTTGTCTTGAGTTCCCTCGGGGGAAGCTGGGTTATAGTAGTGAGCATAATCACATTACAGACCTGAGGAGGTCTAGAAGGGGCAGGCTAAGTATACCCGCTCCTTGGGAAAAGAGTGGTGAGTGATATTACGTATTTGCTGTGTAAAAGAATGTAATCATCTACGAATAAGGGGTTTGACACATTGATGCTGGTTTGGAAAAGTAGTCTTGTTATAAGCGAATGATAATGGGAAGATACGAGATACATTGATATACTACCTAGGCAATTGGAAAGAGTCACTTCATCGCTTTTATCATTTTGAGTTTTGCACTAATGTAAGTAGAGGGATTAAATGTGAAACGAGGGTTTGTATAAGACAAGACCTCAAGATCCATACACTGAACTTATAACCTCCAAACCCCACATAAATAAAAGACAAAACAAAAGAAAGTCGCTTAACTCATATCCCCAACCCACCCCCCTAAAGCCTCCCCGTACTCCCCACCAACCCCCCATCAACAACAATCTCCGCGCCGGTAACATACCCCGCCTCCCAACTAACAAGATAAAGCACCGCCCCTGCAACATCCCACGCACTCCCCATCCTCCCCATCGGAACCTGTCTCTCCCTAACCTTTCTATACCCCTCATAATCCTCTCCAGCATACTTCTCCGCCAGGGTCTTAACAAGCGGCGTATCCATCAAGCCCGGCACCACACAGTTAACCCGCACGCCTTTCGCGGCGTACATGACAGCCGTGGTGCGGGTGAAGGAGCGGATTGCGCCTTTGGCAGTGGAGTAGGCGACTTGGGGTTTGCCGATGTAGCGGAGGGCAGCGACGGAGGAGATGTTTGTGATGCTGTGGTTGGGGGGTTGACCTGAGGGGTGATTTTGAGATTGGGATTGAGATACCATGATGGGGAGGACGTGGTGGGTTGTTAGGTAGATGGATTTGAGATTTAACTCGATTTGCTGATCCCACATTTCTTCACTCATGGTCCCCGGATCACCGGGTTCGCTGCGTCCAACGTTGTTGATGAGGATATCGATCCTTCCATGTTTTTCCATACAAGCATTAACAAATTTCTTTACGTCAGGAGAAGAGGTGACATCTGCTTGCATCACGGTGATATCGGCATTGGGTGAATCGGATAGGATTCTGGTTTTTGCTTGCTGGGCTGCTTCAGGGGAGATATCGCAGCCGAAGATTGTGGCTCCTTGACGCGCGAAGAGTGTTGCGATTGTGAGACCGTTGCTCCATCCTTCTCCTATGCAGCCGATACCTGTGATGAGGGCGATTTGACCTGTGAGGTCATGCATTTTTCGGGATTTGGGTGGGGCTTCTATGTTGGCCATTTTCTTTCAGGTGCAGTGGGGAGAATAGTATTAAGGATGATTCAGTCCTTGTTCTGAATGAAATTTGCAGGAAGTGTATATCGTGGAAAGTGATTTTATTGTTCCTCGAAATGTAGCTACCCCATACATTGGAGGTGTGGGGTACCGCGAGGTTATTGGATAGTTCCACAGCTTGCGGCAACTGCCCCCCCCATTTATACGCCATAACCCAAACTCAAACGCCATCGCTATGTAAATACACAAATTGAAAGAATATCAAAACAACATCAAGGCATAGTCGTCATCAACATCTCCAACATGCCAATAGTAGTACACGCCTGTTGTGACCTTTCCACCTCGGTTCTCACCCTGCTGTGCAGGGATTTGAAGTTCTTTTCCAGCTCCGGGGAACCAGTAATGTGCTCAGAATACAGATCCAGTAATAACAATGCCGCATCGACGCAAACATTGACGTATCGAGGATCCTTGATGTACTTGGAGACCCATTTTAGAATCGGCTGGACAGTGGTTTCATCTCTTCCTTCGAAAGCACTCTTCATCGCACTTCTGTGTCGCAAAGCTGTCAGGACAGTAAGGACTGTGACTGAAGGCAAATTTTCTTCCAAAACATCGTCCAAGGCTCGTTGGTATTTCCCTTGTCTTAGATGCGCTTCCCAAGGCCTTTCGCTTTTCCTTTTTGGAGCTTTGCCCTCAATTATAACATCAGCACCTTCTCCTACAAAGTTCAGCCCTCTGAGTTTAGCTTCAACCCCACGACCCCGCGCCCGTTTTTTGTTCTTCTTATCGAATTCATCCACGGTCCCTGCAATGAGTGCTTGCATCTCCTTGTCGCGCTCACGAGCCTTGACCTTTTGCTCCCCAGAAAGTTTTGTTCGAATAGCCAGTACCCCAGAAGCCATTCCCACTACAAGATGTTTATCCTCGCGGTTTGCTCCCGTGCTAATGACATTTACGGATAATACTGGCGAAGGGTATTTTTTGCCGGCAACAACATTCCAACCAGAGGTTTCGAATATTTTGACATGTCCATCGAGTCCACCACTTACTAGTCTTGTGCCATTGGATGCCAGGCACATCGACGTGACTGTCTTTTGGTGATTCTTGATAATTTGTAAAGGTTTTCCAGCAACGAGATCCAGGACTGAAATTTGGTTATCTGAAGCGGCGAGGATTGTGGTACCTGAAGGCATTGGGAGCACTTCCTCGACAGGCGCAGCGTGTTTGAATACCATTACCGCCTTGCTTGCAGTTCTCGGGTCCCAAAGTCTGACCGTGGAGTCGTAACTTCCCGTTACAATCAAATTCGACATTGTACCTGGCATAAAAGAACCACTTCGCACATAATCGGAATGCCCCACGAAAGTTATGGTACTATTTTGACTTGGCAGATCCCATAATCGCACAGTTTGATCATCACTGGCGCTCATCAACGTCGTCAATTCTGTCGGCGAGAATTTTGTAGTCCATACTGGTTGCTTGTGCTCCTCCCAAGTTTTCAAAATGGCTCTCGAATTGATATCAAACACCTGTAACTTTCCTGTGTCGTCACCAGCTACCATAACCCGCCCATCTCGTCGAATCTCTCCGCTATGCGCAATGTCGGAAAATCGAGTGATGGTCTTGACAAGTTTTCGCGTTCGAATGGAGAAAAGCTGTATTCGCGTACCAGTCGTTACCGCAAAATGATCATTCGTAACCGGAAGAAGTGGATTGCTCGGTGGCGGAGGGAAAGAGATATGAGTGACTGAAGATGTCGAAGGCACATTTTGCGCCGACTTGAATGATTTCCAGTAAACTTGTTCCGGAGTCAAAGGCGCAGGCCCAGCGGGCAATTTCAACAGCGGAAGCTTGGTGACGGGAGCTGCCATGGTGTTGTTGAATTGCACGACGGCAGTGTTGGCTGTTCAACTTTTGGTATCGAAGCTATCGCGGAAACGATCTCAAAAAAAAAAGTTCGAAGCAGATATGGCGGGGGATATTTTTCCCGGCGCATCGCGCCACGCTAAGCCTGATTGGGTTGGATACCCGCTTATACCTTCACTTTTCTTCTTCTTCACTCTACTCGAGTATACAGACTTCATTATCACTTTTCTTGGGTCTGAATTTCTTCAAATTTTCATTCCTGACTTTATATCCCAAGCCTCATCTATGCAGTCACATTTCTCCACCTACCTTAGATACGTTCACTACAACAAGAATTAAATTGCAAGTATGACACTTCATAAACTCGACTTCTTCTAACATATTCCCTTCATATTCCCTTTACATACCTAATCACTTTGTTTCCGGGTTGCAGACCTCTATATACCAATCGAAGTCGAGATTTCAGGACTCACTCCCTTTCTCATCCAAACTCCTGAAGTCCCTTAGAAGAGATTTGCCAATCCTGATTCCTAAAGACCGCTTCGAACTTGCTTAACGCCCTTCATATGACTGCGCGTGAATGAAAGGATCCAAACTCCCTCTTTTCACCCAAATCTTGAACAATTGATTCCTCCAGCTTCACACAAAATACCGTAGAAATCTGATTCATGCCAGAAGAAGCAACCTTACCCTAGCCATGATTTTCGGTATATTAGAGGGGGCACAGAAAGGGAGTTTGTAGCACCAAGTACCAAGTAAGATACCTGAGTATGGTAAATTTACACACAGAAAGCAAACCCATTCCATTATTTTGCCTTCAAATATCCCCTCCCATACGGCACGCAGCCTGGTATTAATCCTTACAAATGCCCATAAACATACAACTAGCTACCTGGTACCGCTGAGTCAAGTACGAACTCACTTCCCCGCCGCGAAAATAGCCTTGAAATCAGCGTTGCTCTTCGTCTTCTTCTCCTCTGAGCCGCCGTTAACATCCTCTTTCTCTTTCTTCGCGCCACCCTTACTCGCCCTACTCGCAGCCACAAATCCCAATCCCCGCTTGGTACCCAACCAACCTCTCCCTGCAGCACCAGGTCGTCTGATTGGAGCACTGGGTTGCATAAAAGAGGGCGCTTTAGCAGCAGCTTTCTTCGCTTCTTTGCCAACGAGGATTTTATCACTCCTCACCTCTCCCTTTTCAGAGAAGAGATCTTTCATTCCACCCGTCCTCAATTTCCTGCCAGGAGCAATCTCATGGTTCTCGAGGCCTAATGCTGCTCGGCCGGCAGATGTGGCATCGACGAACTCGATAATAGCACCTTGGTGGTCGGGTCGTAGAACAATTTTAACCAACTCGCCATATGGCTCAACAAGAGCTCGGACCCGAGCATCATTGACGGTATCGGGGATATTCATTAATGTGATTGTTCGATTCGTGATCTCCGTTCGGTCTGGAGCGTGCTGGGTGTGGGTATTTGGGTTGCTATCCGGTACTGGGGATCCCATGGCCGAGTCACCCTCTGCATTAGGGGCAGGAGACATAGAAGATCCCTTCGCTGTCGCTGTGGGTTTATAATTCTTACCCATCGACAGCTCGACGTTCAAGACTCTTGATTTCAACTTTGTTTTATCAAGTTCCAAGGCCGCTGTAGCTTCTTCCTTTTTTTCAAACGAAATGAAACCTGCACCTTTGCTCTGTCCGCTGGCATTTTTCAAAATTCGCACCTTGTCGATATTTCCATATTTTCCAAAAGTCTCTTTCAGGTCTGCCTCCGTAAGTGCAAAATCAATACCTGTGATATGAAGTTCACGGCCTTCAGCCATAGCACCTTCACGATCCTTTTTATTTCCAGGATCAGAGTACTTTGCAAGCAACTTGTACACGCCACCTAGTGATTGACCATCAAGTTTGGTGGCCGCAGCCGCAGCTTGCTGAGTACGAAAGGAGACATAGCAAAAGCGCCGCGTAGTGTTGTATTTGAGACTTGGCCAACGAATGCTAAATACCTCTCCACAGTCTTTGAAAAGTTTGTTGAGGTATGCATCGTCGGCAGTTGGAGGGAAATTGGTGACATAAAGAGTCAGTCCAGTAGCCGCCTCGACTTTGATCTGTCTATCCACAAAGTATTTTCCATCTCGTAGTAGAGCAGATTGTACATCTTGGGGAGAACGGAACTCGATCAGTGCTGTCGCAGTAACCTCATCTTGCTCCTTTTTCATGGTGATGCTATTGATGTGTCCATATTCCTTGAAGTATTGGCGAACTTTGGTCTGAGTAGCTTCTGCTGGAAGGTTGGTAACGAGAACAGTCGTATTTTCGCGATCCCGCTTCAAGTGCTGCTCTCGCAAGGCATCTTGATCCGCAGCATTTTTTGCCTTCTTGGAAGTATTTTCATCAGCATCTTCAGGCTCATCATCCCGTTTCCTTTTTGATCCAGGCGCCGACTCTTGTGCTTCGGTGGCTGTAGGAACCTCCGGCTGGGCTTGAGCGTACAAGGCAGCTGCCTCGGCAGCTTCTTTCTGTCGCCTTTTGGCAACATTCTTCGAGATCTTCCGAACAGCATTCATTGCTTTCAGAAGCGCGTCCACGTCCTCATTGTTATTACAATGGCGCAGGTAAATTTCCATCATTTTTTCAGGCCAGTCCAGACCGTGTCTATAGACGGCCTGGCTTAAGACCGAAGTAGCGAGGGTTGGTGGTTCGTTCGCACCTCGAACTGTCATCTCCCAAAGGTAATACTGTTGCCAAAACTCGTAACTGTCACCACGAGTATGAACAAGTCGTCGCCAGTATCCTCGTGCTTCTTCCAAGCTTGTCGCCGTTCCCTTCTGTGTCAGATACTGAATGAACAATCTTTCCATTCTGAACATTGGGTCTCCTTTCCAGTTTTCTTGGCCATGTCGTCTCTGACCCCATTCTTCTACGCTCTCAATTGCGGTTGGTAGGCCCATATCGGCAATATCTACGTCTTCATCGGTTGCTTTTGGAGAAGTAGCTCTTCTTTTGAGAAAGCTACCCCAGGCAACATAAAACTCGACTACCCCACCCATTCCATCTCGATCGAAATCGCCTGTACTAGTTGCAGCGTGTTTGATCTGTTCCATAGTTGAGAAGGGTAAGTTCTCAGCCTCTGCGCAAAGGATATATCGAGCCCATAATGTTCCAGACCACGGACAATGTGCCGTTGCTCTTGGAATCACGGAAAGGATCTCGGGCAAGGAACCTTGGGGGAGATCTTTCTTCGACCCAGAAAGAAATGTTATGTAGTCTTCCCAAATTTCCGGATCCAAACCAAGGCTGGTAGAGCATAATGTTCGTTCGAACAATGCGACGCAGAGAATCATTGGGCTTTGAGGTTGTCCCTTCTTTGGTCTTCTCATTGCTTGTGCGACCTCCCACTCCAGGTATTCCTTAGAGACGGATATCACAGCGTCTTTATCACCCAAATCTCTCGCTTTTCCAAGCTTCAACTCGTGCACCTCTCGTAAACTGTATAGATCCTTTGCTGATTTCGCGACCTTCGTAACTTGTACCATAGTAGCCTCCCATGTCGCTTCGTCGTATTTCGTGATAAAGGTCGAGAACATCTGCGAAGTCTCGTCCCAAGTCGCATGGGGTGTCTGCAGGCGACTGAGGAAGAAGTTCTTCACGCGCTCAATCTTCTCTCTGCTTTGAGCAGCAGATAACTGCTCCAACTCGATCGAGATCCATCGGTTCCAGAGCTCGTGGCTATCGTTCAGTCGGTATTGCGTAGACTGAGCACCTTGTTGCCAAACATCCAGCGCCGTGTCAACGGAAAACAACTCCTGTCCTAGCATCTGCTCTTCTTCCGGCCATCCTGCGTCGCCATTCTGACAGTCTGTATAGAGCGACCAAACCCATTCGCAGTATGCCAACCATAATTTATTCGACCATGGTTCCGCCACAATCGCCCGTTTGTAAAGCTCTACCACTTCCACTCGGGTGTCCAAATCTCCTGCGAGGCGACTAGCTTCGTCAACCAAAGCCAGCCATGCATCCTCTCCTACTGGATCAGCCATATTTGCGACGGTTCAATGTTGGTTGGTGAAGGTCGTCAATGCGCGAACCAAAGAGTATGACGATGGGAACGAGCAACCATCTCAATTTTGAGAAGCAGGGAAGAAATTCATTCAAAAGTCAAATTATTTGAACGTTGTGAGATGTAATCATTGTCATGGGAAAGATGTTGTTTTGCGACAACCCGCGAGCTTTCATGGAACCAGAATTCTCAGCCTTGTCACGTGACGTATAATTATTGTGAGGGAACCTATTATCGCGACCTTGACAATGAAATACATGCAAGCAGATCAACATACTCAGCCGCAATGAGTCTACATCTTCCTATACGGCGTGCTGTTAACTCGGGTATAGCTTCAATACTATATGTACAAAAGACTAAAGGCTAATAGAGTACAGCATCTGCCCTAACAAGCTCACAACCCTCAATCAACTTCCTCGTCCCTCGATCACAACGACGAACACTCTTCGGTTGGAAAGGCTGGGGTAAGGGCACGAAGGAGAAGGCAGATCCTACATCCCGCCTCGAGAATCCTCTTGAGAAACTGGGACCCAAATATCTCAAAGACACCATATCAAAAGATGCACACAAACCAAAAGCAGGGCTCTCAAATTCCGTCTTCGGCGACGACAGCGCAGAAGGAGATTATGTCCCACCAAAAGAAGGCTTGCAGCGACACATAGCCCGCCAAGCACTGGATCCAGATCCAAATTCGAGAATTCGATGGGAGACGAGGATGGTTCAGAGGGAGGTACTTAAGAGGGGTCGTTTGACGAGGAAGCAAGAATTGAGACGGCAGGAGCGAGAGCAGATCTCTAAATCTCAACCTTTTCAGACTTCAGTGAAAAAGCTTGTTCCACTTGCGAAGCAGATTACTGGAAAGACTGTCGAGGACGCCATTATTCAGATGAGATTCTCGGTCAAGAAGGCGGCGAAAGATGTCAAGGAACACTTGGAACATGCAAAAAACGAGGCTATTACACGCCGCGCCATGGGACTGGGTGCTGTACAGGGTGTCAAGGTCACACCGATGTTTATTCAGACCAAGGATAAGAGATCCGTTCGTGTGGATGATCCAACGAGAATGTATATTGAACAAGCTTGGGTTGGAAGAAGCGCATACGGGAAAACGCCGGATTCAAGGGCTCGAGGGAGAGTTTACATGATGAAGAATCCCACGACAAGTACGTTCCCCCATTTCGCAGTTTTGTCATGCACGGAAAGAAGCTAACATGGATACTACAGTGTTGACGGTGGTCTTGAAGGAAGAGAAGACCCGAATTCGCCAGCATGAAGAAAGACAAGAGAAAATCCGCAATCGGAAGGTCTGGCATCAATTGCCAAACAGACCTATCACAGCTCAGAGACAACATTACTCATGGTAGTTGGCCGGGTATAATGGTTTGTTTGTAAAATCACCTTGTATTTACACTAGAGGTCATGTAGAATTGACATGTTTCGCCTCTTGCAAACTCGATTGAATACCTATCTCAGCCAACACGGCTGATTGACAGCTTGGAAGTCTGTGCTATGCAAGTCCTTGAGTTCGTAACGCTACTGGAGCGCCTCAACCATCGTTAAATTTAGAAGCTACGACTACTGTAAAGAACGGTATCGCTAGCCATTTCCTATGGTTTTGCCTTAGCGCAACCTCATCTTGGACATTCTACAGATATCTGTGTCTATGTCTGTACCTGTGCTCACCTCAACCTGAGATCTTGCATCTTCATAGAATAATGGGGCATACATGCGGCGTGCCCAGGCGCGGAGTCAGACTAGGCTCATTCCTCCCACTCACTCACTCACTTAAATTCGCCATAACAAAAAAAACTTAAAATCTCTACCCACGCCCTCCGCTCCCCCCAAAAGAAGAAGAGCAAAAAAATGAAAAGAGAAAAGAAGCTAAAAACAGTAGAATAAAACGGCAAGAGAACCTGCCGAGTTGCTGCGTATGATGACGTGAGCAAAGCGCCGGGTTTACAATAGCATCACCTGTGTTTTTTTATGGCTGGCCAACAATCTGGTGAGCTACTTCAAAACCGCTCGTTGTTGGTTGATGGGAGGTGCTTGTTTAGGGATGCATGGAGTAGATTGTGTCTGGAGATTGGTAGATGGGGGTTTAAAAGGGTTCACGTGGAATATATGTTACCTACCTAGGCTCCTGGTGGACAAGAAAACTGGCAGACCTCTTTTATCTTATCCTGATTTTACTAAAAACCATTATAATATATCATTTATTTGGAATAATTACAATGATTTAGCGAAAACGGTAGCACAATGAAGGCTACCTACCTATTGTTCTAGATATTTTCAACATTTTAGCATTAAGAATTAACTTACGCGAATAGTTGAAAAATGAATCTCTGCCACTTTTCTTGTCCACCGGGAGCTAGGGTGAGACCTGATATTTGCTTGTGTACCTATGAGATATGATGTCGCGGGAGGTAGTAGTTTTGTAAATGTTTCTGCATTTCAATGGTGCTAGTACCATTTTTGATATACGAGACCTTTAGAATAATACTCTTTCTAACCTAGGTGTGTCCAGAGTTTTGCCAAACTGTCTTGCTGGACTATCGGCTCAAGATATACTCGCTTGAACGTTAGCAAGAGCCTACAGCGGTAAGAACGATTCTCTCGCAGTAAAAACTGCTCTGACTTACGATTTTGTTTACGACCTTGAGGTTTATGTTAGAACCAGGTAGGTTTTCTTCAGCCGAGCCGGGAAACAAATTATTAGCCCCTACTTGTCAAGCGAAAAGAACAAATCTTTGTTGTAACAATATGATATAAACTTTGTATCAATTTAGTATGTTAGTCAATCATTGCCGTAAATTCAGCTGTTAATAAAAGCCTGTAAGGTACCTATGCCCATTGTAGCCATCGCCACCATATAGCTCGCCATGGAAAAAGCATCTTGAATACTATGCTCGTACACAGTATATAGAATAGCAATCAGCAGACTCCCAATTGCGAAAAGGAAGAACACGGAGCCAAAAACCTTCCTCATATTCCAGCCTTCCACAAACTGTAACCCCCATCCTGCATTAGTCCCTCCGCCTCGACACAATAGCTTCTCATGCAACTTCTTTGGGAACCGGTCCAGGCAGAATGATACATTTTCACCTTCCTCAGGGTGCTCAAACAAATGCATCAAACAGTTTTCGCCCACGGGAGGTATCAACTCTGGTGGTGCGGGTTGATAATGATATTCTGTGTGATCAGGAGGAGGTATGTCGTCTTGTTTCCGTAGGTTGACGAGTTCCTTCCCAAACAGTTCGAATGAGACAAATTTGATACTTTGAAGATTGCGGAGCGACAATCGAGAGATAATCTTTCCCCTCATATCATGGTAAATGGATCGAAGAAGTCTGAAGAGAGATTTATCGCATTCGGCTCCTTTACTTGTGAGGTCAATCTGTAGCAGGCGTGTGGCGTAGCGCCCTTCATTATAGCAGAGGAGTAAATATAACAAAGCGATAGGGGGACTAGGTTGCTGATTTGATGTACCCACGTTGCCGGTGTTTGGAGAAGTGTGACCTCTTTCATGCAGTGGAAGTGTCAAGCCGGGATTCTGCTTTGCCGGGCTCATAATTGGCCGTATAGTTGCAGACATCCATGAAAATATACCTACAGTGCTATTTGTCCTTGAAGAGCTGGAACTTGGCTGGGTATTTTGAATTGTTTTCTGGCGTCGAAACCTTTCAGCAGCGCCGGGGCTCATTTCAATAAAATCATCGTAAAGCAAATGTCCACATTTCTACTATCTGTTAGTGACTGTCAATTCCGAGGAAGGAGAGCCTTACGCAACGCCATTCTATTCTCTTTTTACCAGGTTCGACAGGTGGTCTTGCAAGCTTTAACTTGAGGGAGATCGTTTGCGAGCCCTCGGATAGAAAGTCCTGGAGACATTGAAAGGGGAAGTTGAGAGAAGCAACTCCCCATGTCCAGACAGTAGTTTCGACCGTAAAATGAGCTAATTTTCGCCACATTGAAACTCCCTTGTTGACCACTGTGTGATACTTCTCGATATTAACCCCCTTTTGCACTTCTTTTAACGAAAGATCAACCTCCTTCAACTCTGCTTCATCCTGTGTCGTATTTGGGTTCAGATCGGCAGCAAAAGGTGGTCTCTTATGATTGGAGGCTACTTCGGGAGTATTTTGTTCCACAAAATCTCTCAAATCGTTTCGTAAGGCATCGATTGCTCGCGATTCTCTGATGAAATCGTCCAGATATTGGAGCGTATCAAAAGTCTCTGAATCATCTGAGTGGCTGTCTTCCGTGAATTCTTCAGCCTGTCCGCCCTCTTCCTCTACGAAAAGCTTCTTAGCTTCACGAGATTGTTTGAGTTGATTGCAAATCAGATGCGCAGAATTTGTTGCTCTGTGTAATACGAAGCGAGCAGTATTACGCTGATCCTCGGACTCTGCTTCTCGGCGCAGACTTATAGCAAAGTTCTTCAGTAATTTCTTCAAGTTTCTCTCGAACCGTTCTCGAACGATACTTTCGAGTGCTTTCGAGCACAGTGAATGAATGATTTCATCGTTGAGAAGTAATGAAACCAATCGTTCTATCAAGTTTTCTGGGGTTTGCGGGACTGATGAAGCATCAGAGGTAGCGATCGCAGATGCCTTTGAGAAAATACTCTGCGTTGAATAAAGTGACATGGTACTACGTGCGCTTCTCCTCCACAAATTACTCATATTGTTCTCCGTAGCCATAGGACGGTTTGAGTAAGGGGGAATATCACCAGCTGCATATAAACTGTTTGCTCTGTCGTGAATCTGCTCCTTTGGACTAGTAGAGATATTTTCAAGGTCAGAAGTAACTACACTATCGTGCTTCTTGATTCGTTTGTGTGCCTGTCGATACATGAGTGTCTTATCTCCCGTCAGGGATAGTAGAGATAGAACTGGTTATTGCTTATGATGACTTACGAGTAAGCTGTCAGGACGGGTGTAACTGTTGCCACACTTAGGAAAATCGCATTTAAACATCTCAGACGCTGCGAAGTTGTTTAAAGGCTCTAGAGTATTATCGGGGGCATATATGCTGCTTCTGTCGTCATAATTCATGTCCTTACTATCAAGTTCCACAAGACCTGTCATATGCCCCTGACTCCTTTTGTGGACCTGCCAGTCTTTTAGTATATCCCTTTTCGACAATTCATTAGACGAGGATCTGTTTATATTAACTCACGAGCAAATTATCTAGACCAGCATAACTCTTGCTACACCCAGGGAATTCGCATTTGAACCATTTAGTCGGACTCAGCAGGTAAAAAGCCTCTGGACAAGACTCTTGATGGCGTTCGATAGATCGCAAAATTCCAGGGAACTCCTTCCCACAGTAACATGTGTACCGAGATCCACGCCATTGACCACGTCCATTTCTCAAGTGCCTACCATGCAATTCAATTGGTGGAGGATCAATACTGTAAATGTCAAATTGGTCGGAGGATTGAGGTATTTGAACTGGTCGCCCAGCCTCTTTTTCCTCTATATCCGACTGTTGAATAGACGTACTGGTCTCTGGTTTGAAATTGGGTGGCGTCCGAGATCCTGAAGCAGATGACAGTGCCCAAATTTCGGTCGTAGGTATTGTCGAACGAGCTACTACCGAATTGGTTGAAGATGCATAACTGGGTGGAGGACCAGTTGAGAGTTGTCGTGCTAGCTTAGGAGCATCTTCCCCGTAATTTTGGTGACGATTGGAGGCCGAAATGAAAGACATCCTGCTCGGTTTTCCCAAAGCAGAGACAGATAACATGCTATGAATATCGTCTGTCTCAATCTCAGTTTCCGGTACCCGTCGTTCATTTGGAGGCTGCCATTCTTCATTCGAGGACATCTTCGCAAAGGAAGGAAATACAATAGTTGGTGACCACAATGGCTGATTTCTGTAGTCTGAGCCACCCAAAGACTGGCCAGCCAACATGTCACGGCTCTCCGCCACGAGAACAGAAATGCGAATGAAATGCAAGCAAAGGTCTTGGAGTGAAGTCGGCGCCACAAGGAAAGGAAATTGCGATGAGAAATAGAAAGAAAAATGATGAATTTTGCAAGGCTCGGGACTCCTGAAATGGGGAGATGCCTTCATGGGGCCGGGACTCGCATGCTCTGCATGAGGCTGCTGACATGGCATTTTTTGGCTGATGCAAAGTGGTGATCGTAGGTTGCACAAATCGATCCATGACAAAAGATGAAGCGGCAGCCAATTGAGCTGCAAAAACTGTCGTGTGCGTAACTCAGCCAAGGCAACTGGTATACAGCATCGCTACTCAGACATCAAAGTATCATGCATCAACCGTTGACAAAAGGTGATAAGACCTCGAACATTTGCCACAAAAACATCCTCGACCCTTTCATACCTTATCAGGCTTAACCTCCAGATCCGGGATAGCCATTGGGTCTATAGCTTAGCAGCAAATGGCGAAGGCGCGATTTGAAGGTATCGTTATATGAATTGTGCGTAAAGTATTGTTGAGATACTGGCTATTCATCATCTTCCTCACGAAGATTAGCTTATTTAGCAGCACCGGGCAGTAGCATTCTCGGCTAATGATTAGGGAGCTCCTACCCACTTTTATATACTCGTAGTGAGAACTAAAAGAATCAGTGGAACATATGAATCAGAAGCTTGAGCCGAGTGAAATTTCATGAACAGGTCATATATTTGAAATATATAGAAACGTGATAGTATAGAGATTTAGAAGGATGAAACGTGACGCAGGTCACTGCCCAGTAGAATTCCTTCGAATCAGTTACACCATAGTTGTGCTGTACACCTAAGCCCTAACTAGGAGGAATTTCATCAACTTTCGTTCACCATGCTCTCCATACAATTGGGACATTGCTCCTGCATGAAGGGTGAGGTTGAGACCGGAATTTCAGCGCGATTAAATTGGATTAAAGACGCAGTCCTGGTGGAAGCGAAGGCAGTTTGCGCAACGACCTTCCGGGTTTGTATCAAATCCAAAACAGCGAATCTAGTAATATATTAGAATGACGGACCATAAACACAAACCAATAAAAGAAAAACAATCATATTACAGGCTGCGAGAAATACTGTAGAAGCTTACCCGGCGCCTGATGCAATATCTGCAAGCAACACCAGTTTTTTCTCCGTTCTGATTAGCAATTTATAGCTCTATCTCTTTGCGTTTCTCCTTTTCTCGGATTTCGTGACGATTCAGTTGCTCTCGATAGTCAAGCATTATCTCAATTCTGCCCTCTATTGGCTGTCGTAAGGGATCATGATCCTTCATAAAATTAGCATCCCTTCAAAATAACATTGAAGAAGGCCAACACATACCGGTACAGAGTGTATAGTAGCTGCCTCCTGTTCTGTTCGCGAAACACTGGTACAATCTGATGGGGGTTCACGACGTGCCCCGATACGGCTCTATGAAGTTCGCTGCCTTTGTCTGAAAGCTCGCAACTACTACCAGTTGTCGATTCTCCAAATCGAGAGGACGAATTCTCCAATACATGCTGAGCAAATGCGGAAGCTGCATGGATTGATGCTGAATCTGGTTTCTCATGCTTGGGTTCCTGGCTTGGTGTTTTGATCACAGCGCTTTCAACTGCTAGAAAGCAAGCCATTAATTGAGGAAGGTCACCGAATTGAAGAATCTTTTCTTACTTCTAATAAGGTCTCGCGGTCATGTCTGAAGGCATCATCCCTCGGATCAGATGTCATTTTCTGATAATTTTGGCTCGGTTCGTAGGCACTGTTATATGAGGACCTCTCGATGAGGAACGAAGACAGGTATAGGCTCCTCAGTCCAAATGCGCACGACAGGCAACGTGTGAATGAATCAAATGAGGGCTAGGAAATCTTTCAAGGCTCTCTCCCTCAACAGAGTAGAGAGTGAAAAGCCAATATAAATTGCGAAACTGGGGCAGAAGAGCCTGTATGTGGTGAGTTCATGTGACGGTGTAGCATCTATGCTTTATGTTGTAATAGGCTACAGCCAGCGATTGGCAAATCCTTAAAGGTTTTTGCTGTCCCAGTAGCACCCTCGAGGGAGGGTTAGCATATGGTTAAGGGTCGCCTGAGAAACAAGGCCTTTTAAAGCTATATACGATTTAGGCGCCAAGACTCCTAGGTATCAGCAACTTTTTAACCCTCAAAAGGCTTTTAAATCTTAGATAGTTAACACCTAAGTCTTTTCGCTAAACCTTATTAACTATAAGGGTTGTCTGAGGATTAGGGGGATGTACTAGGGGCTTTAGAGGGTTAGAGAATTCTATATAGGTACAAAAGTCATATAAGCATTTACTTCGAGCTACATAAAGCTAAATATAGCTACGCCACACCTTGTAGGGGTGCGATAAGTACTCGGTACTACTCCTATAGGGTCAACCTTAACGCTATATAAATTTAAGTTTTAAATTCGCTCGATTCAGACAAATTTCACCGGCACACATCACAGGCGCTCTTGTGCGCACGTAGTTAGTATATATACAAAGTAGGTGAGGGTGCAGGTGCAGGTGGGGTCAAGTGAGGGTATTGTCAGCCTTGGCGCACCCTCGTACCCACTAGGCTGCTAGGTAACGCTAGTAGGACAGTCCTGGAACGCTGTCGGAACGCTCCTGGGACGGTTATTAATAGCCGGAACAATTATCTAAGGAGAAGTATTATCCCTAGGGTAACAATTACTAGTATAAATAATTAAGGAATCCTTAATCGTAGTAAAACTATTACTAAATATAATAGTTTAAGGAGGGAAGCGTGATAGGAGAGTCAGGGCTAGTTATCTTTTACTAATACTTATCTTTTTATAATTATTATATAACGGTTATACGACCGTCCTAAAAACCCGGGGTTCTCTTATAAGGTACGCGTATACGATAGACTATAATACTATGTAAATATAAGTTTCAGAATCGTGCGATTCAGCCAAAGTTTATAGGCGCGCATGGCGGACGGCATAGTAGGCGATAGTAGTAGGGGTGTATGTGTACACACAGGCTAGGTAGGTTACTCCCTACCTACCTGACTGCGTATACGTATATGACTTTAGGTGGTAGAGCGTTAGTAGAGGATAAAGGAAAAATTATAAGGATCAAGGATTTTTTAAACAGCTCTATAAAAATATACTAATAGTTATAGAAGCTTAAGGGTTAAAAATTATTTGAGGGTCTAACTTTTACTATATATATATATTTAGTATACCCTTTTTTTTAAGGGTTAGACAAATTTAAGCCTCGCCCGAGGCTCTCCCGAGGGTGTGCCTAGGACAGCAAAACCCTTTAAGGATGGAACGTATTCTATATATCACGTGATATCACGGGTGTAGGCAGCAGAGATTCTTTTTTTTTAAGTATTAGCGTAAGTTACTTCAAAGTACTAAAAAGATTTTAATATTTGGAACAATCGCTTTTATTGTTCTATTATTTTAGGTTAATCGTTTTAATTATTCCAAATAATTGATATAATATAATAGTTTTTAGTTTTTAGTTAAGATAGAAGAAGTCTACTAATACTAAAGCTAAATAGAATATTCTACTGACAGGTAGTATATGTTTACAGAGTAAGGAATAGAACATTCCATATTATATCCTAGCTAGAAATTCCGACAGTTCTATAGACTAAAGGGGTCTAGAATAGAATCCTTCCAGAGGGGGATCTGAAATGGAATAGAATTCCAGTTGCCGAAAGCTAGTAAGGTCTCTAATAATACGTAAATTCTCCATTTTGATTAAAGGGCATCTTAATCGTCGTTCTGGCACCTTAGTACTAATAAATTCTCACTTTTAGAATGATTCAAATTTCAAATGTTCGAATCATTCTTTTTGAGTAGCAGAATTTCAATCAGCCAGAAGCTTTCTTATATACTAGAAACAGAAAATTTGAAACCTAGTTACAAAAGAAGTGGTTCACCTTTAATTTGATATCGGAGGAGCTATTTGATCACTACCTCATGAAATTGAAAATATGTGGTTGACTAATAGACGACACAAGGTGTGAAGGTTCGATTTCGAGTTTTATAGTGAATGGATTCGCTTAAGTGAATAGGGGTATTCGGTATTCCGTAGCTATTTAGTTAGTTCCACCGCGAGGAGTTCTCTCCTTCTCTCCTTGCGGACAATCTAATCAATATTCCACCCTGACACAAGGGGTCAAAGAATATAATCAAATCTGGTTATATGAGAGGAGACCCGAGAAGAATAGATATAGTTTCAGGGGCCTAGAGTACTAGCTAAAAACTCGCTCTCGTCTTATTTGATCAAGTTGACTTCCGTTAGTACAGACAAAAGATCTAAGGTTGCCACTTGAAGTCTTTGATACATAACATGCAATGACTAACTTTGCACGCCAGGATATTGCACTCTCTTGCCAGGGAGTTTAACTACCTTCCTCCTTGTGGTTTTCATTCGCGGACTATGCTTCTGCTAAGTTTGCAACAATACTTTCAACTGTTACTTTATATATTTGAACCAGAATGGTGAAGTGACATATCTTGTAATGGAGGAATGTCGGTAGAAGGTCGGAGATTTCAAGGGCACTTAGAGGTAGTCAACCCATGAAGGTAGGCCTATGGTTAACATGATATTCTAGTGAATTGAATGGCATACCTAGACTATCTTCTTATTAAGATGAAGTTCCGAACGGTTGTCGTGGTTTGCGTAATAATTTCAAGTCTGCTTACGGGAAATTAATAGACTAGGTGTTGTCTCTATGTAACTTAATAGAAAACCAATGGGATTTCAATTCTCGTATATAATAATATTAGTTAAACCCTTTTTGGCGCTCAGGTTGTGACGAGCATGGATGGAATAGCTTTAACCAACTGCGCCAGCGGGCCAAAAAGGCACAAGAATTGATCGACGATCAATTCGCTATTCTACTACATTAGGAATGCACCCGGCACCACCCCGTGACTCCCAGCCACGTGACGATCCGTCACACAGGTAATAACTAAGCTTTCTAACTATAAAAAAGTTATGAGCTCTTAAGCGAGCCTAGCTTAACTATATAATAGTCGGCCCGAGGTCGGGTAAACTTTACAATACTTCGTTATCTTAGAAGGGGTACTATCTCCGCTCGGCAGCGTATATATAATAAGAACTAACGTAAAAGAATTATAAAGTATAGATAATATTAGGTTAGCGAAACTTAACGCGTATAAAATAGTAAAGCGCGTATAATAAAGCGCGCGTAGTAACCCCGACGGGAGAGTACTTTCCGACTCGAGCGCGAAGTAGTATATAATATCCTCGCGTAGCCCGGGTGCTTCTGTGTCACGAATCACGTGCTTACGTGATACTTGTCATAATTAGAGGCGCAACCCTCGACAGGCACATCCAGGTTTCTTATAGCAAATAGGGATCGCTTAGGATAGCTAAGCGATCTAAGGATTTCCATTGGTTATTGTTACGTGACCAAGAGTCGCTAGACGGGGCGACCAGGCTAGTAGTCTAGCAGCGACTGCAAGACCGAGCTAGCAGGCTAGCACATGAGTATGAAGGTTCTATATAAGACTGGCACGTCTGCTATTAGATAGGAGCTTTGTACTTAACTTAGTTATTAATCTTATTATATTGTTTGACATCTTTGATACAAGTAACGAGTTTACTTCTAAGTGAATAACCCGATAGTCTTCTTCTTATTATAGTATACTAACCAGCGAATACCTAGCTAAGTTTAGTTAGCTAGTTTGAGTATTTGTTATACTTTGAGCACCTGCTTTAAGTCGAAACTATTACGATAGCTCTTACCACCCTAGTAGTAGGATCGGCCACCAGCCCCTAGGCTAGCCGAGTCCACCTCCCCGAAACCAGCGGAGGGACTGCTACGACAAACATTAATACTCCTCGATTAAGAGACGTCGACGACGACGACGACGACGACAGTATGCTAGATGCACCTGACCTATACAAGGTCGAGGCACTTAAAAACATTAAAGTTAAGATGCCCGACACGTATAACGGAAAGCGAACGGAACTTGACTTATTCCTTCTTTAGATAGACATCTACTTTAACTTTAATAAAGAGAAGTTCGAGGACGACTATAGCTTCCGCTTAATCTTCGCCGTCTCCTACCTTAGGGGACTAGCGCTAGAATAGGCCTAGCCTTACCTCGAGGATTACTTCGATAACAATAGAGGAAATATAACTATAACCAAGGCTATGTTTAGGTCTTGGGGAGGATTTAAACAGGCGATTCGACGAGTCTTCGGAGACTTCGACGCTATCCGTACCGCGGTACGTAACCTTCTAGGTTTACAATAAACCGGATTAGCTATCGACTACGCTAACGAGTTCTAGCGATATAAGAATAAATCAGGGTAGGACGCCCCTGTACTTATGGAATTGTTCTAAAGGGGACTTAAGACATATCTCCGTAAAGAGATGGCAAGATAAAACATAACCTTCTTAAATATTATAACTATAATTAAGACTGTTATCTAGTTAGATAACCGTCTCTAGGAATTCAGGAAGTTATCCCCGAAGTAGGAGAATCAGTCTAAGGGACACAAGCGGTGGAATCGTTCCTATTACGGAAAGGGCCGTAAAGTGAACGCCGCTGAAAAGAAACCCTTCCCGCGGGGAGGAGGCCTTTCCTAGGAAGAACGCGACCAAAGACGCGAGTAGAACTTATATTACTCTTATAGCAAATCCGGCTATCAAGTAAACGAGTACCGCGCGAAGGATACGAAGAAACCCTAGAAAGGAACGAAGTAAATTAACGCTATAGCTAGAAAGGAGATAGCTATACTTAAGAAGAGAATATTAACTAGTAATAAGCTCGAAGAAATAGGAATTTACACCTAGCTCGAGGACGACTCAGGACTCGACGAATATTACGCTACGAGATCCGACGACGAGCACTCTTTGCCTCTCCAGTCAAAAGAGAACAAGCGGCATGAGTCCAACGAGTCGGAATCATCAGAGTTATCAGATAGTACCTCAGGGGACGAATATAATCCGTCAAAATAGAACCCCGAGGTCGGAGAAAATTAGACATTTATTAGAACCTTTATATTAGGTAATAGATAGGTCCACATAGACGGGTTAAAGTCAGACTTCTGGAGCCCGCATGCTACTCATGGCGGCGAGCTAGTTACCTTAACCGCCTATAAGGTAATAGATTATAACGACTATTAGATAACTTTCAAAAGTATCCCGTTAGGACAAATGGTCATTAAAGCTACTGAGCGTTACGACGAGAATGACTCAGATAACGAACCTTAAGAAGAGGTATATCTAGAACCACTGCCACAGGTCGGAGACACCTAGAGGGTATACGACATAACTCTATAGACTAGCGAATGGAGATGGGTAAGCGAACTAGAGTTCGTTAGTTAACCTAAGCCAAACTTCGTAGGAGACCTCCCGAAAGTATAGTTAGACCTATACATAGATAGAACGTGTATAGTAGAACAGGTAGACGAGATAGGAGTCTTGTTCTTACCTACGAGAGGTAGAGATAGACGTCTATTCCTAGTTCGCTACGCTAGCTAGGATAAGGAAATCTGCGCTACTTCCGGAGACTAATAGTTAGTAGTAACTACGGTTATACGAGGGAAGGAACTCCGAGTAATAATAGACTCGGGAGCTATAGGAAACTTCCTTTCCCCGAACTCAGCTAGGAAGCTGAACGTCCCTATTAGGAAGACGGTACCCTACTAGTTGACGGTAGTAGACGGGACGGAAATAGGATACTAGAACGGAATAATTAACTAGAGTACTATTCTAACGAAAACTACTATCGACGGACACTATTTAGACACATAGTTCGATATCGTTAAAATAGGAAGCAAGGAAGCGATTCTTAGTATGCCTTAGATTAGAGAACATAATCTAGATATTAATTAGAAGGTAAGAAAGATCACCTTTAGTCGTTATAGTTACAAGGGTTCGTACGAATAACTATAAGGCCAGAACGAAGTTTGCGCTACTTCTTCTAGAGAGCCCGGACACCTAGGAAAGGGTCCTCCATAGGTCGGCGAAGGAGCTAATTCAGAGTTACCTATATAGTATAGAGAATTTAAGGATCTGTTCGAGAACCCGGAGGACATGCGTGCCCTTCCTAAACATTGCCCATAGGATCACAAGATCAAATTAAAAGAGGGTTATAACCTTAGGAAGCAAAAGCTTCGACCTTATAATTGGAGGAACCTTTAGCTACTTAAGGAGTACGTTAAGGAAGGAATTAAGAAAGGACATATTCAGAAGTTAGAGTCACCGACCGCTTCGAATATATTGATCGCTAAGAAAAAGGACGATCTAAAAGGTAGAGCTTATATTAACTACCGAGAAGTTAACAATACTATAGTTAAGGACGCTTATCTATTACTAACCGGCCAATACTTGCGGGACAAGTTAGGCCGAGCCAAGATATTCACTAAGCTCGACCAACGAAATACTTTTAGCTTAATTAGGATTAAGCCGGGAGATGAATAGAAAACGACATTCGTCTTGCCATCGGGACTCTACAAGTACAATATAATGCCATTCGGACTTACGAACGTACCAGCTACTTGTCAAAGACAAAATAATAGTATTCTAGAAGACCTTCTAGGAGTAACTGTCATCTGTTACCTAGATAACATTCTAGTATACTTAGAACAAAAGGAAGACCATCAGGGACACGTTAGAGAGGTCTTGCGGAGACTCGCTGCCGTAGACTCCCGCCTTAAGTTATCGAAGTGCGAGTTCGGAATAACTTGTACTATCTTCCTTAGATATGTGATTAGCCCTGGTTAAATAGAAGTTGACCCGGACAAAATTAAGGCAATCGTAGAATAGAAATTACCCGAGAACGTTAAGGACGTCTAATCATTCTAGGGATTCGCTAACTTTTGTTAACAGTTTATAGTAGACTATGCCGGACTATCTAAACCCCTAACGGACTTAACTAGGAAAAATAAGACATTCTCCTAGGACAAGACAACGGAATAAGCATTTCAGGAAATTAAGAAGCGATTCGCTAAGGAGCTAATCCTTAGGAATCACGACGTCGACAAACCAAGCACTATTGAGACAGATGCTTCGGACACTGCTATTGGAGCTGTACACTTATAGCCCAATGAGAACGGGAAGCTAATGCCTGTCGCATACTTCTCGAAAACATTAGATTTAGCTTAGTAGAACTATAGTATCTTTAAGAAAGAACTCCTCGCTATAGTCCTAGCTTTAGAGTATTAGAAGATTTACCTTCAGGGTATAAAGCACTAGGTAACTGTCCTCACTAACTATAAGAATCTAAAGACATTTACGACAACCAAGGAGCTTAGTAATAGGAGACTCGCTAGGTGGTCGCAAATCCTAGCTAGATTTGACATCGTGATTCGTCACGTTAGTAGAACGTCGAACGTACAAGTAGATACGCTTAGCCGGAAACCAGGCTACGAAGGAGATAAGGAGTATAAAAAGATTACGATCTTAAAAACCCTTGAGAACGGAGACCTTGCCCCAACGATTCATAAAATCGCTACTATAACCAAGGAGAGCCCTTAGGATAATAAAATCAGAGCAGCACAGTTACGAGACAAGATCGAAAAGACAAAGAACGGCAAGATCTAGGTCCCGGACTTATATACAAAAGAATTCATTACGGAATACTATGCGGCACTGGCCCATAGATATCAAGGAGTTCGCCGAACTCTCCAACGGATTAGACGGAACTACTATATTGAGAAGGTAGTAGCCGTAGTCAAGGAAGTAATAGCGGAGTATGATACCTGTATCAGGAGCAAGGCTCCCCGCCATGCCCCCTACGGACAGATGGGCACTACTCCGATACCACTAACCCCTTGGAAGTCGATCTCTTAGGATTTTATAGTAAAATTACTGAAATCCAAGGATCCGATGACAGGTGTCGAGTACGACTCGATCCTAGTTATTATAGAAAGGCTAACGAAATACATAATCTTAGTACTATATAAAGAGTTAAGTATAGCCGAGGAATTAGTATTCGTATTCCTTAAAGAAGTAGTCTCGAAACATGGACTACTAGAAGAGATTATCTCAGATAGAGACAAGCTCTTTACCTCATTGTTCTAGATAGTACTCACGGAGCGCTTAGGAGTAAAAAGAAAGCTATCAACAGCATTTTACCCCTAGACAAATGGAGGGAACGAACGTATAAATTAAGTAGTTAAGACATACCTTCGTTATTATGTGAATTACTAATAGGACGATTGGGTTAAACTACTACTACTAGTAGAATTCGTATATAATAGCTCAATAACGGAAATAATACTTATTACGCTATTCTACGCTAACTTTGGGTATGAATTAGAAGCGTATCGGGAACTATTAGCTACGATAACAGATAACTAACTTACCTATATCTAGGTCTCGAAAATCAAAGGTTTGTACATAGAACTCGCAAGTAAATTATAGTTCGTGGTAGAAAGAAACGCGTACTACTATAATAAACGACGTAGTTAGGAGCCAACGTTAAAAGAGGGGGATAAAGTCTACCTTGTACAGAAAAACATTAATATAAGGAGACCGAGCAACAAACTAGACCATAAGAAACTCGGACTATTCAAAATCAAGAAGGTTAGAGGACTATTAAATTATGAATTAGCACTACTAGAGACAATGAATATCTACCTAGTATTCTATATATCCCTGCTCGAACTAGCACTACTGGGAGCACTACTAGCCCTACATATAGAAATTCAACTAGTTAACCTAAACGCCGAATATAAGGTCGAGAAGATTTTTGACTGTAGGGTTGTTAGAGGATAGATTAAATACTTGATTAAATAGTTAGATTACCTATATTCGGAGAACACCTAGGAACCTAGAAAAAACATTACCTAGTACTCGGAGGAACTTCAGGAGTTCCACCGCTGAAACCTAGGGCGTCCTACATCTTAGGATCGCCTGAGAGGGCCTCGAGAAAAGACGGGTCGAGACTTAGGTCGGGAAAAGGGTCGGAAGCAGTAGGGGTAGGAAGGGCGGCTAGACGGGTAGCCTTATCCTCCCTTTACTTCCTCTCCTCTTGTTCCTCCTTGTCCTTCCTCTCTAGTTCCTTAGTAGCATCTAACTCGTCGAGCGAGTTAAGACTAGCGGCTATTATCCTTTGTCTCTTTTTATACAAAAGACGTTTTTGTTTCTTAAGCCTCCGGATACAGGCCATGGCCTCGGCTATGACTATATAGCTCTTCTCCTCTTCATTATCTAACTATTTAATCTAGGAATTAATACTCTCCTATTCCCTAGCAGCCGGCATTCTATTAACTATCTAGACGTCGTAGGACTTGTTCATAATCGTACAACAACTATAACAAGAGAGCTTCGGATCGCGTAGACAGAGGCACTCGTTATCTTTGTTTACGGATTTGTAACGTGTACAAGGAGCCATTTTTCTTCCGGATAGATTAATTGCTCTGCCTAGGGCTTTGTAATTAGTACGACGTATAGATCGCGGGGTGGTCATAATAAAAGAAAGAGAAGGCTAATAGCCTTCTAACAATATTTCTTTAGTTGTACTTAAGCTTAGGGACTAAGCTAAGCTAAAAAGGGGATAGTGTCACAAATCACGTACTTACGTAATACTTGTTATAATTAGAGGCGCAACCCTCGACAGGCATATCCAGGTTTCTTATAGCAAATAGGGATCGCTTAGGATAGCTAAGCGATCTAAGGATTTCTATTGGTTATTGTTACGTGACCAAGAGTCGCTAGACGGGGCGACTAGGCTAGTAGTCTAGTAGCGACTGCAAGACCGAGCTAGTAGGCTAGCACATGAGTATGAAGGTTCTATATAAGACTGGCACGTCTGCCATTAGATAGGAGCTTCGTGCTCAACTTAGTTATCAATCTTATTATATTGTTTGATATCTTTGATACAAGTAACAAGTTCACTTCCAAGTGAACAACCCGATAGTCTTCTTCTTATCATAGCATACTAACCAGCGAACACCCAGCCAAGTTTAGTTAGCCAGTTTGAGTATTCGTTACATTCTGGGCTATACGCGAGGTCTTCTAATAGCACCTATATCTAACTATAATACCTAGCGCCGAAGGCTAAATAAAAATCCTTAACTCTTAAGTACCTATATAGTTATTTCTCTAGTATTATACTACTTAGAATATAAGATAATATTTTAGTATAAAATAAGTAAATATATTTAGAGAAAAAAAAGTTTAAATAAACCTTTTAATTAAATATTGTTTTGTATTCTAATTCTTATAGTATTCGTAGTACCCGTATTACTGAGTTATTTAAACTATAATACAAGCTTCTATAGAGACTATACCTAGCCTACCACGTTTCTATAAAGATAGTTACTTAAGATTATGTTTAACTTATCACGTGACCTCACTTGATTCCTCGCTTGCCTTATGTTAGAACATTAGAAAGTACATTTCTTCACGGTTGAAGAAAGCGCAATTGTAGTAATCAGTCTAGTTCCTTCTCATAATACCTATCCTAACACGAGTCTTGCATTGTTCCATGTCACGTTTATCTCGCCTCGCGGAAAGTAATTTTCATCTTCTCTGAACCGCCAGCATTCAAAACTTCGACAAAGCTTTCACAGATTCAATCCCTATTATCAAGGTTGGAGCACCGCAATTCTCGCCTATTGTTCGTGTTTCATTTCTGCGATGAACTATGGTCACCCTCTACACTAAGAATCCGGCCTTTCCCTTTTCCAAAGCAATGGAACGGTTCGTCAATATCCCCGACATTTTAGTCGGGATTGCTCACGGCTCCATCAATTTCAAATCCTTCAGATATAATTTCACTATCGTTACAGCATCCCTCGAAGGATGAGTCCAAAGTTTATATCTTCTCAATGCCGCTGCCAAGGATACTAAGCATCGATTGCTGCACGGTGGCGTCAACGAATATCCCCACTTTGAGCATGAGGGTCACTACGGAGTATTTGGCATACCAAAAGATCTGGGCCGGGATGATTGAAGCATAATTGTTTGTATTCTTTTGAGCATCTTACAATCGAAAATGTCATTCAAGATGGGATATTCAAATTTCAGAGTGGACAGAAAAGTTTCTTATTAGAACCATCCAATCTCAAGTAAGAATGAAAGGCAAGCTTTCAAATTTGCACCGAAAATTTCTTCTGCATCCAATTTCCCACCCACTCTTTGATATCCAAGTTCTGTCTGTTACGATTCGTTGTCGTATCAACACTACTAATGCAAAAATCTGGAGTTATCTCGTTCTAGTTCAGTTCTTTTATATACCCGGTTCGGCTTCCAAGCCCCACCGCGCAGCCCCTCTTCCCGCCCCCCCTGAGTTGCCTTATCGGACCCAGGAATTCGGCCAGTCATCTTTCACACCACATCCTCCAACGCCGGATCCAGGTGTGGGCAGAGCTTATCTACATACGTCTTCACGTTCATATGTACAAGGTAGCTGGAGATAGCTGTGACATAAAAAAACCGACAAAGGTAACACATCAAATGCTTTATCGGGCTCTGGAGGTGGTAGAACAAGCTGCGTCTCCATTGCAAGCGTGCTACTCCAAATCAAAGCTCAAGAATAGCTGCATTAAATCCGATTGTATTTATTGGTTCACCACGTCACGTACAAATTTTTGCGAGATCAATTGATATGGTATTCGGGGATTGATAGGTCAATTGAGTTCTGCGACGACCTCAAGAGTGGCTATCTTCCAGAAATAAAAGCAACCCTTTCCCCAGATTTACCAGCTCCCGCCCCCACGCAGCCCCACGAAATTTCTTTTTTGAAGCTTTGAGATTGATTTCTGAACGTCTCTTCAATTGAGTTCTAAATTGGCTCGGATAAGGTCCAACAGAAGGATACGAGCATTTCAAACCTATGGTAGTTCGCTAAGATGGCCCCTCATACAAATCATGGCGACGAAGGCCATCCCAACATCAGCACAACGAGCTCAGTCACACGCGACGAGAAGATGATGAAAGCGAAAGAAATCCTAGGGGTTGAAGAGGGTACGACAGCGATGATTAACGCCGATGACGAATTGCTCGCTTCTTTGGGATATCGAGCAGAACTAAAGCGAGAATTCTCATATTTTACGGTTTTCGGGCAGAGTTTTGGAGCCATGGGAATTGCGCCTGCCATTTCAGAGTCAATTGTGTTCTCGCTTGGAAGTGGTGGGAGTGTTGGAATGGTGTGGACATACTTAATAGGATGTCTACTATTAATTCCAGTGGCTATGAGTTTGGGAGAACTTGGCAGTAGTATGCCCACTTCTGGTGGTTTATACTATGTACGTATTCTCCAACATACATTTCGGGGACAGAACTGATGTGACATAGTGGGTAGCACGTCTTACACCGAAAAGGCAACGAGCTTTCATGTGCTGGCTTGCTGGCTACATGAATGTTCTGGGATATATTTCCATCTACGCTTCAACAATATATGCTGCAACCCTCATATTAGGAGCCACTTGCAGTATCGGCTCAGATGGAGTATTTGTCGCAACGAAATACCACAACTACGGCATGTTCGTCGCAACTATCTGTCTGACATTCGCTATGACATGCGTCTCTTCCAATCTTCTCAACAAACTGAACTTCACCTATATCATTGTTCAGTTAGTAATGCTACTTGCCCTCATTATCGCTCTTGCAGCAGGTACTCCAAAGGAACTCAAAAACACCGCATCTTTTGTCTTTACGGATTTCGAAAATACTGGTTTCTGGACTAATAATGGTTGGGCATTTATGATGTCTATGCTTACTCCTGTATGGGTTGTTTCTGGATTTGAATCTTCGGCTACGATCGCGGAAGAAGCTTCAAATGCTGCTAAAGCCGTACCATTCGCCATGGTCAGCTCTCTTGTTGTAGCAACAGTCACTGGCTGGGCAGTCATAATTACCATTGCATTCTGCATGGGATCAGACGTTGTCAGTCTAGTAGAAAGCAGTTACGGCCAACCAATGGCACAGATTGCATTCAATAGTCTAGGTAAGAACGGCAGTATCGCTCTATTGGTATTTCTATGGTTCAGCAGCATCTGTAACTGCTCCATCCTGATGGTAGCCGCAAGCCGAGAAACTTTTGCTTTCGCCAGAGGTAAGTCCTCCTGTCTTAAAGTCCAAATTTAAAGAACAAACTAATTTTAAAACATAGATCACGGCCTTCCTTTCTCAGGCTTTCTCCGCGTGCTCTCCTCCAACAAAACTCCCGCACGCGCAGTCGGCTTCTGCGCCTTCATCTCCCTCCTCGAAGGCCTCCTCATGCTCGTCAACACCATAGCAATCAACTCCATCTTCAACCTCGCAATAATGGGTCTCTACTTCGCATACTGCATGCCTCTCATCGCACGTCTCTGCTTCCAACATTTCACCCCAGGCGTGTGGTACATGGGCGATACTCTCTCCTATATCTCGGCTATATATTCTGTCGCGTGGATGACATTTATTTTCGTCTTGTTGCTTTTTCCTTCATATGAGAAGGTGGGGCCTAATGAGATGAATTATGCGGTTGCTGTTTTGGGCTTTGTGTTGGTTTTTTGTGTGGGGTATTATTATGTACCCGGGTTTGGGGGGAAGACGTTTTTTACGGGGCCGGTTAGGACTATTGATGAGGTCCTGGGGAGTGAGGAAGTGGAGAGAGCGGTGGAGAGGGAGGTTGTTGCTGAGAAGGAGAAGGAAATAAATTCAGAGGTCTGATCTGTATATGTTTTGTTTTCTCTGTTGGTATAGGTAGCTGTTGGCCTGACTGACAAAAGTCATGTTATACAAGAGCCATAGTGTTAATTTATATATGATTCTCCTGGGACCTGAAGATGTGTCGGCTGTGACTTAATAAATAGTTAGGGCTCAAGGCTACCTCCTGGTGGACAAGAAAAGTCGCAGAGACTTCTTTTATCTTAGTCTAACTTAACTAAAAACTATTCTATTATATTATTCATTTTGTTTTAGATATTTAAATTATTTTGATATTTACAATCAACTTACCCTAATAGTCAAGAAATGAATCTCTCTCCCACCTTTCTTCTCCACCGGGAGTCTTCCTACCTGATTCTCAAATATCACGTGCTTACCCCCGACCCCTGACCAGCTCGTTTAGCTAGAATTAGTAATATCGAAATAATAGCATACTATAGGTATACCATGAAGTATAGCAGACAATAAACATGAAATGACCCCCAATTTCTGTATACACCAATTTTCACCCATTGAAGGAAAGATAAGTAAGGTCAGCGAAAAGAATTAGTAGAGTAGAGTCGAGTAGGAGCACCTACTCAACCCTACTTGAGTAGGATTTAGCCTTACTCTAACCTACTCGCCAAGAGTTGAGTAGGTTAGAGTACTACTTGAGTAGTAAGGAGTAACTCGGACCGAGGCTCTGTAGCGCACCCAGGGGTTCCGGCTTGTCGGTCCACCTACTCGGACTTAGCCGACTATATAAGCGAGTTCCTCGAACAGTAAGTTTATATAGGCTTTATATATATTAACCTCTTTACTAATTAGTTCTATAGACTCTCCTTTTAAACTAGTAGAAGGCAAATAGCAGTAGCTATACTATTTAATCTATTTTAGCGAGAAGATATTTACAAATAACGTGGTTTACCACCGAGCGACGCATATCACCGAGCGACGCACTTTTCCCTACCCCACTACTTATAAACTTCAAGACGCGTTTTTTCAACTATTTATTATGGAAATTCAAACCTAAGAAGCGCGAATCATTCTAGCTATCGAGGCTATTCGAACGTCTAAAAAGCTAAGCAAACGCTCTGCAGCAGAGATCTACAAGGTCCCTGAAGCAACACTTCGACATAGAATAGCTAGCCGAACCTATCGCCCTAAAATTAAAGCTAATTGTTATAAATTGAACGACTTAGAGGAGGACACAATCGTTCGATATATACTTGATCTAGATTCGAGAGGATTTACGCCCCGCCTAACTAGTATTAAAGATATAGCGAATCTCCTACTCAAATCCCGAGGGGCACTACGCGTCGGGAAGAACTAGGCATATCGATTTATTTAACGACGACCAGAGTTAAAGACGCGTTTTAATCGCGTTTACGACTTCTAAAGAGCCTTGTGCGAAGATCCGGAGCTTATTAGCGCGTAGTATCGACTAGTTGAGAATATACGGGCGAAATATGGTATTATAGACTCCGATCTCTATAACTTTGACGAGACAGGCTTTATGATAGGTATAATCTCCCTAGCAATGGTTGTAACTCGCGCAGATCGACGTGGCAGAGGCAAGGCAATTTAGCTAGGCAATCGGGAATGGGCGACAGTAATTGTTTGTGTTAATAGCGAAGGTTAGAGTGTCCCTCCGTTTTTGGTAGTTCAAGGGAAGAATCATCTTGTAAGTTGGTATACTAAGGGCGGCCTCTCACACGACTGGGTTATTAAACCTATAAGTAACGGATGGACAAATAATAAGACAGGTCTAGAATAGCTTAAGCACTTCGACAAGTATACTTCTGCTCGAGCAAAGGGTCTATATTGAATGCTTGTCCTTGATAGACATGAGAGTCACAAGTCGGCCGAATTCCAAGAGTACTGCAAGGTACACAATATTATTACTCTCTGTTTACCTCCTCATTCCTCTCATTTGACCCAGCCACTCGATGTTGGGTGTTTTAGTGTCTTAAAACGGGCATATGGTCGAGAAATTGAGACTTTTATTAAAGCTCATATTAACCATATTACAAAGGTCGAGTTCTTTCTCGCCTTTAAAGTAGCCTATTCAGCCTCTATAACAGCTCAGAATGGCTAAGCTGGATTCCGTAGAGCTGGCTTAGTGCCTTTTAACCTACAAGCTGTTCTTTCAAAGCTTGATGTAAGGTTACGGACTCCAACACCTACTATCACCCCCTCTGCCGATATCAACCTTTGGGTCTCACAGACTCCTCACAACCTAACTGATACTCTTTTACAGACGACATTAGTTAAGAATCGGATTGCACGTTATCAAGGAAGCTCGCCAACCCCTATTTTTCAGACAGTAGCTGCATTAGCTAAGGGTACGGAGCTGTTAGCTCATAAGATGACTTTATTGTCAGCCGAAGTCCGTACCCTTCGCAAGGCAAATAAAGCACTAAGTAAACGCCGGAGGGCTAAAAAGACTCGGGTCCGTCAAGGGGGGGCACTTACTGTAGAGGATGCGCAGGACGTATTAGCTCAGAAGGAAGTAGAGGAACAGGCTCGACGCGACAAGCGCTCTGAGGGGGGTAGGCAAAAGGAGGGGCAGCCGTCTAGGCGACGATGTAGTACCTGCGGGAAGTCTGGTCATAATACACGAACTTGTCAAGAGGCTGTAGATACTTCTAGTTCATCAGATTTAGACTCAGATTAATTAATATAATATATTGTGATTATTTAATTTTACCCTTTAGGTAGCAGGGTAGGGAAAAGTGCGTCGCTCGGTGATATGCGTCGCTCGGTGGTAAACCACGTTACTAGCTATTTGTACTTTAGTTACTACTTATAGTAAAACTACTTAAGTATTACTTAAGTAGTCGAATCCACTACTCTAACCTACTCAACTAAACCACCTACTAAAACCTACTCTGACCTAATTAAGTATAACCCGTATATACTTAAGTAGTCGAGTAGTTCTTTCTTTCGCTGCAGTAAGGTCTACCTAGCAACAACGAAATGAAGTCGAGGGCTCAAAGTAAGCAAGATTTATATCGCTACTTCATGAGAGCCTTTCTTAGTATTCATTCATCCCGCTCTTTCTAATGTAATGATTCATACATTCAAAAAGAAGTCAAGAAATGTCGCACGAAAAGCAATTTTGCAATCTCGGCAGATCAATTTCCACTTATTGAAGAATGACGAATTGTTGTGATATAAATGAGCTTTCCAACCACCTACGAACATAGAGCTACTTTACTGCCGCTAGCTGGGGTATCACATCCCACGCTTAAAATTCCGTAAAAGACGAAGATGTTTCCAAGACGTCTACATTCAAGTATTTATATCCCAGCTTTCTCCTAACAGTTCTCCAAACTAACACGACGCCCCGAGCTATTAGAAAGCCACCCAAAATGCATATCATACATTAGATAATTCTAATCAATGTGTATTTCCTAGTCATTTAATACAAGCCCTCGCAATCCAAGTGACGTGGCTACTTCTATCAACCAAAACATCTCCGTCGATCACCAAAACTTATCTGCATAACCGACCCAATCAGTCAGAATCCATGTTTACTAAGCGCCCCTTCGCGAGCTGAAAATAGGAAGAAAGCGTATGTCCTGGATAAAATGATAGAGGGCTTAGTTCGTCTAGTTTTCAAACCTGGCCTATATTTTTTCTACCACCTGTGGTACAGTAGTGTGGATCTTGACGATAAGCGAGGTTGATCAAAGCGTGAAGATGAAATTGATGCACATCCCACCATTTAGTGGGAGCCTTTTAGTAAGGCAGATATCTTTTTATACCAAGTATCCATCCAGATCAGAAAGTACTTAATCTAAGTAGTTACTATAAGCGAGAGTTGAAAATTGGGAAGTGTATTACTGTATTTACACGTAGATATCGCATGTCTCTTTTGGAGATTTCTATAAGGCCTGTATGAAAGGTGATACAGTCGTTAAATTGAACGTGGGTGATATTAGTATAGCCTTGAGACCATACACTCCTGTATGTTTCTGCAAGTGAAATTTTCTCCAAAGCACGAGATGGGTGCCAGTTTGGCTATCAAATAAAGTAGACCAGTAATCCTACCTTTCCCACAGAAACTGAAACCGCGTCAAGAAGTTATTTCATCGAACCACACAACAAATCCCCAAACCATGCAGCCAGCAAGACAGAAACCCCCACAACATCCTCTTCTAACTCCTTCCGCCCCTTTCAACATCACAAACCCCTCACCACTACCTCAACCCTCCCTATCACCCATCCCCCGCACCACCACAAGATCCCCCCAAAACTCCTCCTCACACCTCCTCACCTCCTCCATCGCCAGCCTACACACTTCCAACCTCCCCCTCTCCTCCCTCACCTCCCCCTCCAAAGACCCAATCCGGTCTTCCTTCTCCAAAAGCCTCCGTTCCAACCCCCCCTCTCCTCACTAAACCCCCTCTCTAAAGATATATTCTCCACTTCTTTTTCTAAAAGCTCTCGTTTCAAACACTGTACTTTCTCCCTTTCCAGTTTGAAATCATCTATAACACCATTCATACAGGAGTACTCAGATCCCAAAGCTACTCCATCGAATCAAATCGAATCAGTAAAATTCCCTTATCACCTCCCCCTCATCCACCACCTTCTCCTCCTCCACCTGCTGTTTTATGTGAACTTACCTACAACCCCTACAACACCAAGCACACAAATCCAAAACCAGAAATCCTCTTTCGCCATGTTCGTTAATGTCCCATCATCACCGACATTGACATCCTCACCTACCCTTCCCATTCGCAATGAAAACCCGAGGTCCAGGGTGAATTGGAGGAGGGAAGATAGAATCGTGGCGTTGTTTTGGAGATGTGATTTTGTGGCGAGTTCATACATGTTTAGAGGATGTGGAACTTTTTGTTGGGCGGTGGATGTTTGAGAATTCTTTCGGATTGTACTTGTAGGAGGAGAGAGTGGAGGTGAGGGGGTTATTTAGGGGGTTTTATGATGTAAGTTATGATGGTCGGTTATTTAGCTTCTACTTACTACTTACTGTAGCTGGCCGGTAGGTACTACCTAGATAGACCACACTATTCTCTTTACTGTAATCAAATTCCCGAGGATAATGAAAGGAAAAGGGGCGAAGAAAAACCTTGAATGTATCATCATATCTCATAACCATACCTCATAACGCCATTCCCCAAAACTCCCCCTAACGCCATTCCCCCCTATTCCCCCCTCATTTCCCCCCCACAATCCAACCCCACCTAAACAGCATCAACCATAACAACACACAAACTCACCCACCCATCCGCATACGCCGCCTCGCGCATGAGTTCCTCCAGCGGGGCTCTAAACGGCACACTCGCACCATGCAACACCGCCTCCGCCAGGATCGGATCCCTCCTACTGGGGAACAACGTCGGCAATAAACTATTCAGAGCCATACCGAGCGTTTGCACCTCGCGATTCGGTGTTCGCGGGGGAAGTAGCGTCTGGATGATCTTGAAGGATGCGAGGGGTGCGGGGTGGGAGTCCGAGGGAGAGGATTTGCCGGGTGTGGAGGGGACGTAGATGCGTAGGGGGATGTGTTTTAGTGGGATGGAGGGGTTGAGGAGGATGGAGGAGATGCGGTGGAAGGTTTGGTAGTCGTCTGTTTTGTGTATGTTAGGATATGTTGAAGATAGAGCTTTTGAGAGGGGAGGGAGGGAAAGACATACTATCAACGACTGAGTTCCATAGCGTAGTACTATTCTCCTTGCTCATACTCATGATCCCCTTCGCAGTCCCATACCTTATAAAATCCGCCTATTACACATCAGCCCCTATCCCCATTCCCATTCCCATCTCCCCACCCTCTCATCCCTTCTCCCATTCCCTCCTTCAACTCACCTCCTTAACACTATTCATAAAAGTATCATGCATATCAAACTCCAACCCCCCCTCAACAACCACCCTCCACGGCAGCTCGGGCGCATACAAATCAGCCAACAGCCCAACCGGTAAATTCTTCAGTAAGATCCCCTCGTACGAGAAAGAGGAGCACACAGGGCCGAAGAACGTCGTGAGGCGCGGGAGCAGGAGGGGAAGGTATGAGACGCGGGGGATGTTGATGAGGTATGGGGTTGGCGAGGAGGGGTGGCTGATTTGCAGTGGGATTGTGGACGACCAGATGAGTGATTGCATTGTGCTTTCGTAGTAGTGGTTATGGGGGAGTTGGTGGGTTTGGTGGTTGTTTGCGCATGGTTTTTGTAGAGTAGATGGGATGAGGAAGAAAGTTGGGAAGGCTGTGGTGAGGTGAGGACGAGGCTGTGACAGGGGGAAGGTGGGGTAAATGGTGGGGTGTGGGTTTAGAAGCCACTTACAACGAGGAGCTCCACGTGATATCTGAAGAAATGCGGTTTAAGGTAATAGAACATCAAGTCAATAACTTTAAAGCTCTTTACTTGTCCATTTATTTTCTATCCAATGTCATACTCATAAATGGCAATCAATCAAGGACAGCAATCCCCGACCTAGAAGCAAAAACCCAGATAAACCTCCCCTTCTCAACATCAAAATCACATAACACACACCTCCAAGACCCCAAGCCTAAGGAACAAGAACTGAATTCTCTATTCTATTCTATCCCCCCAAAGATAATCTCCATCTACCAATAAACTAACACCCTACTCCAACCCCTCAACCCTCCAAATCTTCAAAGCAGCATCACCCCCCGTACTGACCACCTTCCCACCACTCCCCCAACAAACCCCATAAACCCCATCCTTATGCGCATTCGCAGCCTTCACCCTCTTGCCAGGGGCTTTCAAACTCCACACAAAAACGTTGGTATCCAGTCCCCCACTCAGCAGATGGGTTCCCTCCTGATTCCATTCTAGACAAGTTACTCTTGCGGTATGGGCCGAGAAACGATCAGTTTTGATCCCCCAATTGGTTGTGTCGTAGACGTAGATTTTGCCCGAGGAGGTACCACTGGCTAGTAGCGAACCACTTGGGGAGAAGGAGAGGGCGGTGATTTGAGATGTGGATGTTGTTAGGGTTTCTTTGGGGGAGAGCTTGTTGGAGGAGTCGATGGTGTAGATGTGCACAATGTTTCGGTCGTCGCCGATTGCTATGGTGGTTTTTGAGGCGGCGATTGAAGTTGGTGTGTAGTCCGAGATTGGGAAGTTGGATACAAGGTTGTCGTTTGAGAAGATATCGACTCCTGAGGATGTGGCTACAAATATTCGGCCATCCGATGAGGCGACGCCTTTTGGTTGGGCCGATAGTTTTGATGCCTCGCCTAGGAAAGTGTTGCTTGAGGTGTCTGCTATTCTGAGAGTGTCATCCCAGCCAACACTGTATGCCCTACTTTCTGTTGTTGTAAATCCGGAGACTTGGTTAGAGTGGGTTTGTCCCTCTGCTGCTGAGCCAATACCCGAGTCGCTATCCCAAGAACAAACTCGACCATCGAAACTACCAGTCCAGAAAGTCTGACCTTTAGAACCCTCACTTGAACCCAGAGCCGTGATACTTCGATTGTGTCCTTGAACAACTTTTGTTGGCGTCTGAGTTCCCTCAACAAGGTAGTTCAGATCACCCGCCAAGTTCAAACTGACAACCATTCCATCACTCCTACCAGCCGGCCATACAACACCAACCTGGTGATCAGGAATACTGACATTTCCCTCTCCACCAAATCTCCAAGTCTGAACTGCCTTTCCAGCCTCCATATCCCATAGCTTGACCGTCTGATCAGCACTAGCCGTAACAACCCTCTTGGAATCCTTCGCCCAAGAAACTCCAAAAATACTTCCCTTATGTTCTCCCTCTCCAATCTGAACCGTAGCCTCTCCCGTCTTTCCATCATACAGCTGAATCCTACGATCCGCACCCACAGTAACAAGCTTCTCACCATCCGGCGAAAAGCCAACTCCATAAACGAACCCCTTATGCAGTCCTCCGAGTTTGTTATTGTATTTGAAAGGAGCACCATGTAAAAACACCATCGCACTATCATCCGCTCCTGTCGCCGCACGCAAGGGTCGTTGTTGACGTATCGAGACCGCATTAATGATTTTCGAATGGCCACTAACTTCACCGACAGAATTTCCGCTATCTGCTGTTATACAGTGACCGAATCGTTCCCTTCCATCTCCTACTGCGATGATACGTTGCGAGTCTCCGTCCCAAGCGATATCGTTTATGCGTCCAGATATAATATGGTATTCACCTATTCCGAGTCAATACCATGTATAAATATCATTTTCAACATTTTGAAGAGAAAAGAGGTACTGCTCTGTACCTTTTGTGTTTACCCCCTCAACCGCATCCCAAACCTTGACGGCACCAGTAATATCTCCCGAAGCAACATAGAACCCGGATGGTGAGAACCTCGCAACGGTAGTTTGAGCAGTATGATTGTTATATTGTTTACTTTCCGAAGGATTATCCAAAGAACGAAGGAAAATCGATTTGCCAGACTATATTACCCATTAATAACTGTTTATTACAAATATCATAAGATTCCCAAACTTACAGCGTAAGCTATCCGTTCTCCTTTAGGATCGGTGGAGAGTTGGGTTGGGCGACCACGTTCTGTGGTAGGTGCCGCTGCGAGGATCTTCTCGATTATGACGGACATTTTATGAGTTTGATTTTTGAGAATCAGAAAAGGAATATGGGAGAACTCGAGAGGTTGAGGTTGTGAAGTTGTTATGTTGTGTTCGAGGGAGGGGAAAGAGGGGCATTGAAGCTCAAACCAAGGCTGACGCAGAGTCAATGCAAGAGCGAGGCTGTGAGAGTGGCATTTCTTGGCACCACTCTTGAGTCCGTACAATACTGTAAGATTTTACAAAGTACTCGTACTTTGCCTTGAAACAAACGTTGACATTTCGATTGACTACGGGAGTCTATATTTCAACGCTACATTTATTCTGCCATGTTTATATTATATATTGGTACAAAAAGAGCCTTAGCCTTCCCGGGTATCGTCCTCCCCAAGCAGAATCCAATCCCATACGCCCTGCTTTACCATGCACCTTTTAGGCCATCTTTTGTACAGAGAGCAACTGTACACGGGTAAGAATCATATAGGAATCCTCAAAACGCCACGCAAGCCATGCAAATGCACCCTTGTTAACACAATGCCCACCCACCAATTACGCCGAATGCTCCCAAAGTCAATAAAACAGCCAACATAACATATCTTACGCTCCGATAGCTAAACAAGAGTCCAGAAGATTATCCAGATCAGTCTTGTCTTCTGACTCCCCTCCAACCCACCCGGAGTCCACATCTGACTCGTAGGCGTGGCCATTGATTCCATTCACCGGTTCGGATGTATTCATTCCTCCCATTTCGATATCTCCATCAAGCTCAGTCGCATTTTCCGGTTCATGCCCTTCGAGGAAAGTGTAATCATTCCAGGCTTCCAGTTCCCCTTCACGGTAGCCAAACATGATTTGTTGCATGATGACCGGCATCTGTCCTAAGCCGCAGTCGCTTATTTCGAGAGCCGTTCGGACGTCAGCCATTCCTAGGGGAGCTCGTTCGCTTGCGGCCTTGGCTTCGATCGGTAAAAGTCCCCCTTTATCACGTTGTATTTCCCCCCGCATCCACTGATCTTCCTCTTTTTCGAGTATCCTCCGGTATTTGTGTGTTTGAACCCATGAGGCACCGCCTCCTGTCCCAGCGCTGCCAGCAGTTCCAGGACCATTAGTCCTGGTCTTACTGAATATTGAGGAGAGAACCTCTTTCAAATATGTTTCCGTGGCTACAGACATAAAATGCGCGGCGTCACTGACATGGCCAGAGGTAAGACCGCCTTCATAACAAATTGGTAACATTCGAGATTCAATATTTTGCATATCCGGAAACTCGCCCGATTCTACGGCCAGTGTTTGGGCGTATCTTTTTCGAATCTCAAGGTCCCAATCTGGAAATATGTTTAGCATTTTTATATATGACTTTAGAGGAAAAAGGCCTACTCGTCTTGTTCAGGCCGCCAGCACTCGCAGGTACCGGATCAACAATTCTTGCAGCCTTGGGGCGACGGTGTTCCCCAAATACAGTCGCAAAAGCATCCTGCGGATCAAACTACAACAACGAAGTCAGTAATATGCCTTGGAGAGGAAGCAAGTGGGGTGTCCATTGGCCCTACATCATTTTGACTCAAGTCTTTAATTCGTCTGCGATCCCTACTAGGTAATTGCATCACCTCGGTCTTCAGCCTTTGTTCCGCAGCATTACCAGTAACCGGCTTGCTTCCAATTCCCACCGTCGGTTTCTCATTTGCGCTGACCCAACTGGCCACGCCATGATCTGGCATTTCCCGGGTGACATTTGCGTAGATGGCCGCAATGAGCTGGTTATGACAATGTTCAATCTCGCCGCCTGGAGTGACCAAAAAATAATTGATTTGTTTAGATAGTTCGGATTGGTCCAGCGCGCCTGGGGAGAGCCGCAGAATTAGTGATGGGATGCAATTAAAGTCGGGGAAGTATATGCAAGCACACCTATCATGAATGCGCCAAATGCCTTTGTATAGGCTTTCCAGTTCTCGCTCCCAATGGCAGCTTTGAGACTCGCATAAAGCGGCTCGAGGTCGATTCTGGGAGGAACATGAGTGACTTTGGCTGCTTTGGGGACAATGGGCGCAGATAATGTTTTGGGCGGTAATATGGGGGTAGTTGAGATGGCGGGCCTGCTGAGGAGGGCAGCTGGGTCGATGTCAGGCATCGTGAAGAGAGTCGCGCCTTCTACGGCCGATGAAGCGCGACGGGGAATTTCGATCAAGGGCCCATGAAAAGCGCGATGCCAGACGAATCTAGCGGTGCGAGATGGAGATGATCCAGCGCGGAGGGGAGTGGTGAGGGATGGCACAAGATGAATCCGTCGCTTTGCGCGCTCGTCGGTCGTGATGATCTGGATGCCTGAGGTCGGTGGAGACTGCTGCTGGTGTCACTATGGTGGAGTGCACCTGGCCGTACTGAGTCGAGTTCCGACGGGAGGGGCTCAAGGGCTCAGGTCAGGCTCATGAGGCCTGTTGGGTTAGGCTGGGCGGGCGCTGAGCTTACAGTAAGTAAGACTTGCTCTCGCTGGGCTGCGACCACAACACCAAAAAAGAGTGGCTCGCGTCTTTGCGCGTTCACCACCCTACAAAAGTACCCGGTGTACCCCCAGGGTATCAGAGAAAAACAACAACACCCTCTCACCACTCGTCGCACCACCACACTCGTTACGATGCGACGATGTCGTCCTCCTCCCAAATCAAACGTATCGAGCGAATCGAACAAGGCATACAAGGTCTCGTCAAGAAATTATTCGTCAAGGATCCCAGCGAGTCAGAGGAGGATGAGGACGACAGAAAGAGCAATGCGGTGGAGTTTGTAAAGCAGATTTTGGAGAGGTAGATGGCCATGGAATCCACAAAGGTGCATCTGCTAATACAGTTAAAGCCGCTCAAGAGGTCCCGCCGTAGTGGCAGATGCGAATCAAGCCTCGGATCTGATCAAGAAGCGATTGATACAGACCAATTCTAGTCCCGAAAAGGCGTTGCGATTTACGAACTTGTACAGCCGACTCCTCTCCATTCCAGCGATCAAGGAAAAATGGGCGGTGCTATACTTTCTGTACCAGATTGGGGACCATCATTCTCAGTCACCGCCGATCCTAACCAGTCCATTTAAAAGTCCGGTCAAGGCACATCGAGAAAGCAAGAGCATGAGCTATGTGCCTTCAAAATCTCCAGATTATGCATCCAAAAGACAGGAGAAACCATTCAAGGAAGCTTTTGCACCAGAAGGAATCCAAAAACTCCCCGCGCGTGAAGGAGGACAGCGAGATAGAAAAGAGGAAGAACAAATGTTTGCAAAACCACCAGCCGTGCAACGGGAAGATGTTGCTCTGAAAGCAGCATTACTGGCTGAAAATTATGTCGAAATCAATCCATCAGAGGCTACATTACTTCGAGAATTGCCTTTCACACTACAAGGATTATCTTCTACCAATCTAAAGTTTTCTGATGACGGCAGGACCTTGACATTGCCGCCGACTTTACCTGTGCCAATCGTGTCTATGCTTCACACATTGGCCGAGCCGGCTTTGTTATATAAGGAGCTTTCTTCTTTTGTGCAGACCGCTGAGGGTGGACTTCTGGGGCAGAGTTTACGGGCTGCTATTTCGAATGAGCTGCGATTATATCTTGGACTAGTGGCAACATTGGAAGGACAAATTCGTCGGGCTCTAGCGTCATTAGACGAGAATAAACCCCGAGGGGGCCTTGGAAAGGCTGGAGTAACGCTGAGGAGATGTGTGATTTGGACTCGGGACTCAACCGCCGGACTTCGTTTGATGAGTTTGATTAGCGAGGAATCAAAGAGTAAAAAAGGTGGACAGTTGATTTCTCTCATCCACAGCTTCTCAGTCTGTCATGGTGATCCAATGGTTGGAGCGTTTGCAGAGCGCTTGTTGGCCCATGTCACGAGACCATTTTACGACATGCTACGGCAGTGGATTTATGATGGAGAATTATCAGATCCACATTTCGAGTTTTTCGTGTCAGAGCAAGACCCAAATGCTGTGGTCGAAGCACCGGATGGAAAATCCCGTGGCGGGGCAAGCAGTGTTTGGGAGGACAAGTACAAGCTGAATGAAGATTTGGTACCTAGCATCATCACGCAGGATTTTGCTCAGAAAGTCTTTCTCATTGGAAAGTCCCTGAACTTCATTCGACATGGTTGTGGAGATTCAGAATGGGTCGAAGAATACTCCAAGGACGCATCAAAAGAGTTGCGATATGGAGATACTGCTACTTTGGAAGATTGGATTGATCAGGCTTACAAAACAACAATGACCCGTCTGATACATCTCATGTCTGAGAAGTTCCACCTATTTGAGCACTTGAAAGCTCTGAAAAACTATATTTTACTGGGTCAAGGAGACTTTATTGCTCTCCTTATGGAATCACTTGCCTCTAACTTGGACCGTCCTGCTGGAGCACAATACCGTCATACATTGACAGCACAATTAGAACATGCAATCAGACACTCCAATGCACAGTACGATTCTCCAGAAGTCTTACGAAGATTGGATGCTCGAATGCTCCAGTTATCACACGGAGATATTGGGTGGGATTGCTTTACTTTGGAGTATAAAATTGATGCTCCAGTGGACGTCGTAGTAACAGAATGGGGAAACCGACAATATCTCAAAGTCTTTAATTTCCTATGGCGTATCAAGCGTGTGGAGTTTGCGCTTGCTACAACATGGCGAAAGTGTATGACTGGAGCCCGAGGTATTCTTACAGGCGGTGACAAGGACGTTGATCAAGCCTGGAAATCCACACGAGGTGTTCTAGCCGAGATGATTCATTTTATCGGTCAACTTCAATACTATATTCTTTTCGAAGTTATCGAGAGTTCTTGGGATGAACTAGAAACTGCCGTTCATAAAGAAGGTTGTACCCTAGATGATCTCATCGGAGCTCACACCAAATATCTCAACGCTATCACTCACAAAGGTCTTTTGGGTGCCAAGAAGAGTCGCAATAGCGAGAATAGCGATAACACCTTCATGGTCCAGCTAGGCGACATCCTCATCCACATGCTCAATTACCGTGACGCCGTTGATGGATTATACGGTTGGTCAGTAGCAGATTTCACCGTCCGGCAAGGTATGGATTTTTCCGTACGAGCGGAACGGAGAGAAGATGAAGATGGTGTATTGATACCTACCCCAAAGACTGCACGAAGAGGACCTGCGAATCTTGCGGATTCCACACCAGCTTTGGATAGTGAAGCCATTCCAGACGAATTCCCTGTACTTCTTGAGAGATTGCAGCTTCTTGGTGCCAGTTTCAAGAAGATGGTTTGTGTACTGTTGGGCGACCTGGCATATCAGCCGGATGTCGATATGAGATTCCTGGGGGTGGTTATGAATTTCAATGACGTTTATCAGCCGACGAGAAGGAAAGTGAGGGTTCCCACTACAGGCAGAGGGGAACAAGGGAGGAGTTCTGCGAAACCGTGAGAAAGACTTTTGCTCTTCGATGTGAATCCATGGATGATTTGTGTTGGTCGGAGGCGTCCGTGAAATATTGGGGCGTTTTTGGAGGACGGAAAGGTTCCATTTGTTTATGTATATGGCTATGCCACAATGCAGGAAGGCGTCAGTGGGAAGCGTGTATGTCGATGATACCATTTTGTTGTCAGTAGCAAGGAAAATTGATGATTTGACTGCAATATCCCATCTTATCTTAATAGTAGCTGAGTAGCTGTTGTGGGTATCTCTGAGCAGGTAAGTCACGTGCATTATCAACCCTTGCCAAAAAAGATAAGAGCGATAAAAAAAACCCGGCCCCAAAAAACCATCCCACCAAAAAGTTCGCGACAGCCTCATCATCAAGCTCCCAAACACACTCCACAACAACAATGGGCAAACTCAAGAACCCCAAGCGCAACAGCGCTCCCAGCGCCTCGCCGTACGCAAAAGCGCAAGCCACCACCAACAATGTCTTCAAATTCAACACGAATGTAGGCCAACACATCTTGAAGAACCCCGGTGTCGCAGAAGCCATCGTTGCAAAAGCCTTTCTCAAGCCTTCCGATACGGTGTTGGAAGTTGGACCGGGAACGGGGAATTTGACGGTTCGGATTCTGGAGAAGGCGAAGAAGGTCATTGCCGTGGAATTGGATCCTAGGATGGCGGCTGAGGTGACGAAGAGAGTCCAGGGACGTCCCGAGCAGAAGAGACTTGAGGTTTTGCTGGGGGATGTTATTAAGATGGAGACGTTGCCGCAGTTTGACGTTTGTATTAGTAATACGCCTTATCAGGTTTGTTTCCCTCTTGTTATTCTTTTCTACGGTGGATTCATGGGATAATGGGATAGATGGGAAGTGGATTATGCTAATTGGAACTTTTAGATTTCCTCGCCCCTCGTATTCAAACTCCTCGCCCTCCCCAATCCACCTCGCGTCTCCGTTCTCATGTTCCAACGCGAATTCGCCCTCCGACTAACCGCCCGTCCAGGGGACTCCCTCTACTGCCGTCTCTCAGTCAATGCCCAATTCTGGGCAAAAATAACACACATCATGAAAGTAGGGAAGAACAACTTTAAGCCACCTCCGCAGGTCGAATCCTCCGTCGTACGTATTGAGCCCAAGATGGGGAGTGAGAGACCGGGTGTAAGTTGGGATGAATGGGACGGCATGTTACGGGTTTGTTTCGTGCGCAGGGGACGCACGATGAGAGCTAGCTGGTTGGGGAGTAGAGAGGTACTAGGCATGTGTGAGAGGAATTACCGGGTATGGTGCGCGATGAATAACGTCCCTCTCGATGACACACCCATGAACGAAGGCGAGGAAGACGACGAGATGGAACTCGACGACACCTCAGCGCCGCCAGATGAGGAGGAATGGAATGGCATTGAGGGGGATGACGATGATACCCCCGCTTTCTTCGCGGAATTAAATAAGAAGAATCGCGACGCGCCAAAGACGCCGAGTAAGAAGAGGAAAACTCGCGTGGCGGAGTTGGTTAAAGAGAAGATTCGTAAGGTTCTAGAGGATGTCACGGAGTTGGCGGATAAGCGGGCGGGGAAGTGTGATGAGAATGATTTCTTGCGCCTGCTTTCGGCTTTTAATGAGGAGGGTTTGCATTTTGCGTAAGCTATACAAAACCTACTCGATGGGATATTGGAGTTTGGGGGGACATTTGTGCATTTGCGTTTAGCGGGGTGTTTTGGGAGTTGTTTGGGACGTCAATATTCATTGTGGTATTTCTTTTCTAGAACATTTATTGAGATCAATTTCTGAGTATGTTGTAGCATGGAAAGTAGGTACAGTAGGACGAAAATTCGAATTCTGTTTCTGCAGTATCTACTCGTATACCAGATCTCACAATTGCCATTCGTATTGATTGAAGGAGAGAGGAGAGATAAGTTTGATAGTAACATTTTACTAAACGCCATGAATATCCATTAGTGATACTAGTACGGTATAGGTAGATAGTTGGTAGGTAGATTAATAGAGGTATTAGAATCTACCGCCTTACATCGGCGATACCGAAAAATATGGTAAAGAGAGAGGGTGAACAGTCAAAGCTGAACACTGTCCTTGACTATATTACAGCTCACCCCAGATTTTCAACTGAACTAGCGAATTAGAGACTTGGTTCTGGGTGATGTAGAAGTACTTTTCTCATATACTCAGTATGATCTGCGTGACAGTGTCCAGCTTTGGATGACAACCCTCCTTCGTACCGATGATCTGCGATGGAAGTTTGTTCACGAAGGTAATGGGATTTGGTAAGGTAAGGAAATGTGTAATTGTTGTTGTTGTTGGATATGATATTGGATACGAGGATTGGCAACCGATGTCTTATACTTTAGACAAGTAACTTATAGAATGGCCTTATCTGATTGGGTATTCTGGTTGAGGGGGAAGCCTACCTGTGGTATGTAGGACGGTTAGCACGTTGCGTTGCATTGCATTGCGTTATCTTTGTATTCCCCGAGTCACAGAAGTACGAACCAACCAACGGAGAAGAGAAATACGAGCTTGCGAGCTGTGAGTTGTTCAATGACGAGTTGTGTGACTTCGTATTTGCTGCTTGGGTGATTGAGGGGTTGGTTTCTATAATATGTGATGTGAAGAATTCCTCGACTCGGCTAGTGTAGCTGCCATCCACCAGCCACCCGGCAGATCGACAGCCACAAGTCTATTTTGGGAAAAGAAGGACGTTGGTTTTTCTCCACTCTCGTTTCATGTTTTTACTGCGATGACGATGGGTGGTTCCTCGCGTTCAATTTAAGCGTTTTCTCTGTCCTTGGTTGACCGTCACTTACTGTTGTTCTTTTCTCAATCTGGTATGGATCTTTGATTGGGATGGGCGTCTTCTGGGGGAATTGAGTGGGAATCGGCAGGGAGTGAGCATCAGATGTCTACTATACGAGGGGTGCAGCGAATGGGGGGTGCAGATTTGGGGATGGACGGAGTACAGCATGGCATCGATGCGGAGACGAATCTTGCGAGAAAGATGGAGGGAAATATACTGGAGTACTCCGTCTTATTCCACGTGGTTTGGTCTTCCCATTGCAAGATAAAAGGCGGGAGGCAGAAATTCAATAATTCATGCATTCCCATTCCCCTCCCAGCCTTGATTCATCATTCATCACCAACCACTTCTCACCACCAACAACTTCAACCTCGTCCCATATATAGAGGACAAGATTGGGCAGGAGCCACCGGTTCTTGATATAAAAAGCCTTCATCGTTCATCCGTTTTTTTTAAAGTTTAGGAAGAGACATCCGTGACTGCCTTCCAAGACTGAACCTTGACACTCTGTTCGGACGATCCGCGAGAAGGACCAGCTATCCCCGACGAGCTTGGTGCTTTTATTTCTTGATAACTGGAGAGGTTCACGCAAATTACGATTTCATCTGACTTCAGAGACTTTTGTCATTTGTTGAGAGAAATTTGAGTGGTTTTATCTCGCATTCCACGTCTCTGGGAAAGTTTTCGATATCAGAAACGTCGGCAATTCGAAGAACAAGCTTGTTATTCCTCCAAGGAAAATCCTATCTCCAAAATGGTTTCCTCAACGACTGTCCTTCTAGGATTTGTGTCTGGTTCTCTCGCAGCTCTTCTCCCTCGTCAAGCAACTCAATGTACTTTCTACGCCAATGCTGTGGGTTTGGAAGGAAATCCAAACGTTAGACAAGACACCATTGGACAACCCAAAATCGGGGGTACATTCCCATTGGCAAAATACATCATCGACAACAACGGCTTGAAGGATACACAAGGCCACACCTGTATCATCTCACCCGAAGACTCACAACTCCAATGCACCACAGGCGTTCCCCAAAATACTGTCTTTACATTCTCCAACGATTTCCACATCCTTCACAACGATAATTCAAAATGGCTCGCTTGTCCATCTTCGGGTCCAGGAAGCGATGGAAGTCAACTCATCTTCAGTGATGCAAAACCAGATAAAACAGGCTGTTCCGAAATCGAGCTCCTAGCAGGAGGTTTCGGTTGCGCCGCTCTAGGACGACCAGAAACCACCACCTCTCCCAAATCAGCCCGCAGCACACCAGCACCCTACCAAAAGGCAGAAAACACCTCCGCAATCTGCCCAACAGACATCAGCAGCGGCACCTTCCAATTCCCCCACCTAATCATCCCCACCTCCCTCACGAACCCCGACCAAATCTCCGGAACCTCCTACACAGCCTACATCTCAGCCTCCAACACCACCCTCTACACCTTCGACATCCCCGCCACGGCGCCCTACCTCGGAACCTGCTCCTTGATCTTCCAATTCCCCTACGGCTCCGACCTTGACCCGGCCGTGCCGAAATTCTACTTCTCTGGCTTGGAACAGCAGGAGTTGGGGGTTGGTGGGCTGAATTTCGCGCTGCTGGAGGGTGCGGTGACGAATGAGACGTCGGCGAGTGGTACGCCGGGTGTTAAGACGGATTTTGGGACGAGGAAGATGGTTCCTGGCACCAATATGACGGTTGGGACGTTCCCTTGTAAGAATTTGAATGGGAGGGGGACGGTTAAGGTTAGTAGTGTGGGGGAGGTGGAGTTGGATTATTTTCAGGATTCGAGGAGGGAGGCTATTGGGTTGTATGTTGTTCCTTGTGCATAGGGGTGGAAGGAGTGGTATTTCTTTTGTCATTTTTCTTACTTGATGGGTTGATAGACTTGGACTTGGACCTGGGCATTTTTTTGCGATGCGGCATGGATATGGATATGGAGATGGATATGGGATAGAAAAATGGTGTGGGGACTTGTATTTTGGGATTAGACTGGATGGGATACTGTAATGGTAATGGTAATGGTAATAAGGGGAACCGGAGGTTAGGCCAAGTGGAAGTGGTTGACGAGTGAGAGGGACGGGGGTGTGGGGGGTATAGATGGGATGAGAGGAGACGAGAGGATGTTTATGTTATGATGGAAATGAAATGAAATGAACCCTCTCACCGCTAGGAGATCACTTTCATATTTTCCACACCGCCTTTCACAATACTTATTAACCTCTCACCACAGTCGCAGCCTTGCTTACACCATCCGTTATATATCAAGGAACGAACCGGCGTGATAGCGGCCATTAATTCATTCGTTCGCGCGAGACACCCAGTAGAAGTGTGGCGCCCAGAGGTGACTTAGAGAGAATATCCAAGTTGCGATTAGTAGAAATTATCTCACTGATATATCTACTCTACTCTCCTGCACTTGAAATCTAGGTATGGCACTGAAATGTATATAAGTTTTTAAACGAATCAACGTAAAATCGACGATAAATCTTCTTTTGGGAATAAGAGTTTGAATTTGGGAAGGGAGGTAGTGTTACTTGATGAGTGTCTTGATGAAGTCCTTGGGTAGCGATATTTTCTAGTATACTAGGAGTTACTAGATGGTAGGATTGGGGTTATTATGATTGTTGCTGCTAAGTCGCCTATAGCGCGGTCTCTCTTCCTGGTCTTGTTTTATCAACTAATCTGAGTCCTGACGTCCTGGTTGTTGTTGGGATGATTTTTATACCTGTACTGGATTGACTCTGAGTGTTTTTTTATGTTTGATATAAGGGGAAGAGATGTTGTGAAGTTGTTGTTAGAAGGTGGGTGGTGGTTGGTGGTTTGTATATAAGGGATGCGGGTTTAGATGTTTGAATGGGAAATATTAATCTCTGTACTTCTATAAAATCATGTTTTTTTGTTTCTTTTAAGACGCCATGGGGTCTTGAGATGATGACGCTGTGGATAAGGTATTTTGGGTGGGATGTTGTGTGTAGGTATACTTGATAGCTTGTTTTTAAAGTCTGGGTGGCTTTATGGAGTACATCTTTAATTTGGAGTTGGAGGTGAGAATAATGGGTGGGAAGTTGTATTTGGGAAGGTTAGTTTTTGTGGAGGTTGGGGTAAGAGTGTAGTATAGCTTAGAGCAGTGGTTTGATATTATGGCCCTTTAGTTTTATGGTTCTTAGGTAGGTTCCTTGAATTGAACTTGTGGATTCTTATATTTTAAATCTGACTTCAAAGTTCCTCTAGATTCGTATAGCAGACAAATATACACGTAAAAGTTCATGTGAGTGGATTTCAGGTCCGTTATTCTCAATCAAAACTCAGTATTAAGGTCCCATCTTAGTTGACGACAATTAGAGCTATTTCCCTTACGTCCTCCTAGACTATAAAACTGTGTCCGTATTAAGTACGCGGTGAGTGTTATGTTAAATCGACAGCAAATGCCTATTCGACGGTGAACGAACGATTCTTCCTAGAAAATTAGCTTTTACTTCCACACAGACATACGCACACACGTAATCCCTCTCTCTTTTTCAATAACTTATTATAAGCTCTACAAGGTTGGGAGAAACAACTGGATACCAGATAGAAGTTACGGGCAAATGTGTTTATGCCGCCTAGTGTTGTAAGGAACAGTGTGCTTTATGAAGGGATCCCCTCGATGTTATATATATGTTCGGAGCTCAGCATCTTTTATTTTGGCCTTTATTTCTCTTGAAGCGTACGCTATTTAAGCATCTGCGATACCACATTGTTTGATTGCGTTGGAGCTATTTTTGCTGTGTGTATAGAGGGTGGTAATATGGAGATTGTAAGGTAGAACCTTTAGCTGCTCTACGGTTTTAAGTGTAGATTAATCATGGTAGTTTAAAGTGTAATAGTAGGTGAAATGGTTAAGTGTAAGCTATATATTGAAACTTGCGACGGGCATAGAGAGTTAACCCATACCCCCCTCAGTTGAAATATACTAACATATGGAAATCTCGCAATTGAAATATATCTAAAAGATACAAAGTTAAAAGGGTCAGCAAAAAACTCAAGACTTAATTCTAAAACTCTAGGCTTTGTGAAGAAGAGATGATCACTTGATTCTAACTTACTCCCCGTGAATCAATTTGATTTGATCTTTAAGGTATTATATATTAGGAATTCAGGTGTCTTTTTACTATGATAAGGCTATGTCTCACGAATCTTGAGTAATATAAAAATAGAAAAACTGAATCATTAGCTAGGTACGGCATCCTGAATATACTAAAAGGTCGAATAGACTTAATACTAATTCGTAAATCGTAAATCTTATATTTTGATCTTATTTAGTACGAAATCGTAAATCGTAAACTAGCTTAGGGTTAGGGTTATATAACAGCGTTAGAATTAAAGGTAAAACTACTTAATATAAGTAAATATAACGTGATAGGTCACGAGAGGCGCTCTACTTCCTTTGTAGTAGAGCTCTTTTAGGTATTAGCCGAGGGACATTGTGAAGGTTCGATTTCGAGTTTTATAGTGAATGGATTCGCTTGAGTGAATAGGGGTATTCGGTATTCCGTAGCTATTTAGTTAGTTCCACCGCGAGGAGTTCTCTCCTTCTCTCCTTGCGGACAATCTAATCAATACCCTACCCTAACATATTGTCCACCTTTTACGAACTAATACAATCGACATAGTCGTCGTATTCTATTATGGCTAACTAAGCTTTTGGTACAGGCTTCGAGGGCTGGGCTAGAGACCAAAATCTATAACTACCTAGCGGATTCGTACCTTAGAACAATCTACTAGACCATTAACCTTAACCTTAACCTTAACCTTAACTAGAACACTTTAATACTAATAACCTTTACTATTACCGTAACGACCCGTAGACACTCTCCTAAGCCGCGATCCGAAACCTTTAAGTATTCTAACAAATATTCAAGGGTATCGTCGAGGGTTTGGAAACATCTAGACAAGTATATATAGAGGCCCTTCGAGACGAAGAGGAAGTAAAGGAAGACACCTAGAAACTCTAGAATAAGTATACGTAACTCTACAATTGATTCGTCGCACTCTAGAAACAGAACAGTAAGCTTTAAACTACTACTTAAACAGCTCTAGTTACTCCTATACCCCTATTAGTAAATACCTTACAATAATAATAAGTCTACGTTACGCGTTCCCCGGTATATCCCGATCTTGTTAAATTCAGTAATAAGCTTCGATCTCCCTCTAACCTTCGTAGCTATCTTATTAGTACAAGAATCAAGCTTTAGCAGAATCGGGATTAGTAGACTAATAAGACTAACCGTATGAACTACGTTTTAAGTACTTTGGAAGGCGAAGTACGCAAGTATATTAACCCTTTTATTAACGAACTTAGAGAGTACCGTCTAGCTTTGTAATCTGTCAACGACATCTTTACTACCTTAAGCAATACCTTTAGTAATCCCTATTTACGTAGTAATACCTTTAACAAGCTCTATAAACTTTAATAAGATAATACAAGAACTAACGAGTTCCTTACTAACTTCTTATCTCTCTATATAGTATTAAACTCTTAAGGATATAAAGCTTATACCCTCTTACAAAATGCTCTAGATTCTAGGGTCGCTGATCGCGTCTTGTAGAACCCTCTCTATAATAATAAACTCCCTCTTACGAATTTAGCTACCCTTGTACAAGATGCCGACTATGTCTGCCGCCGTGTTTTTAGTGAGAATTTTCTTAATAAGAAGTCTGCTAGTAGTCCTCTACAACCTATTATTCCTTCGCCTACTTCGGTTACTGTTTCTACAGCGGACTCCGGTTATAATCCTATAGATTTAGACGCTCTAAAGATTAGTAGCGAGGTAGTTTAGACTAAGAAGGATCTCGAGGACAAGAAGCGCGCGGTTACGTTAGAGGAAAAGAAGGCTCAGAAGGAATATTAAATAAAGTATAGCTTATACTTTTATTATGATTCTCTTAACTATAACTTAAAGACCCCCTATCCTAAGTTAGAGAAGGCTAAGGAGGCGAAAGCGAAGAAGGATAAGTGTGACAGTTCTGGTTCCAGACCTGCCACGTGAGCTCTCACCGCCTGGCAGAATCCTGTATATTAGTATTGTTCAGAGCTGTCTTAGCTCTTCACCTTAGTATTCTAAGAATGGATCAGTTCTACTATCACACGTCGTTCTGCCCCGTCACATTATACTAAGGTCTCCTTTCTCATCCTGTGAAGGATCTAAAACATATTAGGCTCTTGACCTCCCTTCTATTCCAGCCTTCTGTCGCCGTCCAGCTCTGCGAGCCTCTCGGCCTCCCAGCCCTCTACCTCGACACAACTCTCGAATCGACATTAAGCTCAAGACCCCTCTTCTGGCATCTACGGATTCCCTCACCTTCTGGCATCTACGGATCCCCTCACTTTCTGGCGTCTGCGGACCCCCAAACACGAGCTGATACCTTACTATTAACTAAACTCTCAGCGCCTTGATCTCTTCGCTGAGCTCTTCAAGTAGACAATCCGACAACTCTGCCTTCGCGGACAGCTTCAATACACCTTCGCGACCAAGCATTCACTCGATCATAATGGACTCTGATATTGTACGCTGGGCATACAACTTTAACTCTCTTGTCGAAAAGAAACACTAATACGCTCGCGCAATCGACGCCTCGACAAGACAGCTTATCTAGCTTGTCATCAGTTAATCTAACCCTCCTGCCGATAAGGAGCCCCCCTACACCCCGACGAAGGAAGCTTTTCAAGCAGACCTCCTTGCTTTTGCCTACATTGTTTTCCGACAACTCTTAAAGCCTCCTCCTCCCGATATTACGAAAGCTCTCAAAGCCTACTCTTCAACAATCAACAAAATCGTAGGAGCGCATACTAGTCACTTAGTAGAACATATAGATTAATATCATACGAAAAACATAGAGTGTTTTAGGCAACTCGGCGTATAGCTAGCACCTGACTACTATCACAGAGCTAGTATCTCACGGCTACCTTAGTGGAAAGATATAGGCAAGGATACAGACTTAGGTACAGATAATTACAATAGCAGATACATAGATAGACAAGCATATCTATCTCTAGAGCTTCAGAGCTCGGGGACGAGCTCTCCTTGAAGGGGGGGGTAATGTAACAGTTCTAGTTCCAGACCTGCCACGTGAGCTCTCACCGCCTAGCAGAATCCTGTATATTAGCATCGTTCAGAGCTGTCTTAGCTCTTTACCTTAGTATTCTAAGAATGGATCAGTTCTACCATCACACGTCGTTCTGCCCCGTCACAATTTATAAGGATTATTCTATAAAGGATTAATATATTACTTAATAAGTACTAGAAGCTTATATAGCTATAATATACTAACCTAAGGTAGTATTCGATTTAAGTATTATAGTATAAACTCTAAACCCTAAGAAGAGTAATATTAATATATTAAATAAGCGCCTTTAATAGTTAATTAATAATCTAAAGTATAGACTTAAATATATACCTTTAGATATTAACTTACTAAAGTTTATATTATTTATAAATACTTCTTTTATAAACCTAACTAACCTTTCCTCCTAAATAGACTATGTTTTATACCTAGCGAATAAGGATAATAACGCGGTTATTTTATACTAGAGTTCTATAAAATATAGACAAATTATATAAAGTACATTAGTATCTAAGTTATATACTTTTAGAGGATTTAATATAGTAGAGTTTATTAAGTTAATACTAAAGGCTATCCTAGGTAAGATACTTAAATTAATAATTTCTATAGATTCTAAATTAATATATAAATACTTAATAAAACTTAGTATAATAAAGAAAAAGCGTCTTATAATTAATATAATAGCTTTATACTAGGCGTATAAATAATATAAAATCTATAAGATCCTTTAGATTAAGGGAACTACGAATCCTACTAATATAATAACAAGATTGAAGCCCTACTAGGTATTAGTTATACTTATTAATATAAATAAGATTAAGATTATAGTTAAAGAGTAGGTTAAACGTAAGGATATTAGTAAAGGATAAAACAACGATAATATAGAGAATTAGTAGATTTAGATAGATTTACGAATTATAAGGTATTAATAGACTTAATTAATATTAGGGGAGAAATCAATAGATTTAATTAGTTAAGGACTTTAGATAATTAGTTATTTATACTAAGTTTTTTACTTCTTTTAAAGTAGGCCTAGTATTACTGTAATATCCGAGTAAATATACTTAGTAGTATAGACTACCTAACTAGGCTGGTCCTGCCTATATTATAGTAGTACGACTTCTACACCTTTAAGTCGGTATATATCAACAATAGAAATAGTCTAATACTAAGGTTTAGCCTCTTCCTATGTTACACCTAATATTTAACAATAAAGTCAAACCAACAAGTGGAAAGTCTTGGTAAATACGCATGGTTTGGAATACTGCTAGTAGTATAGTACTATCTAAATAGTTTTCTTATTCCTGTTCGAGCTATGTATAGCGTTAGTGCCGCCGCGTGTAGTTCTGCACCGGGTATTTAAGTTGGATACAAGGGGTATATCATTTTAAGATGTTCCAGAGTAGGTACGAGTATTCTATTCTGTAAAGAAAGAGTTATAATCAAAGATAATATTTAGGGGTGTTAGTAGTAGATATATTTACATATTCTTTTTTAAACAAAGTTTCTGGAATGGTAGTTTTAGATCTTGTTGCGATTACGACTGTAATGAGATACTAGTGGGCTCACTTGAATAAGTGTAGTATGCGCTTGAAATTCCCGACTAGCTGGTTTGGTGCACCCATCGGTCTGTCCAACTAGATAAAAATCTTTTAGGTCGGGTCTAGTTAACATGATGACCGAAGATTGTGACGTGGGAAAAAAGATCGATAGAACTAGGCGTCGGCGCAGAATATAATCTCTAAGAAACCATCATTTCCCATTTTCCAAACTTACCAGACTTTCTTATCAAAATCCCAGAAACCTCAAAATGTCTCACACAAACCTCATCATAGACCAGCCTCCGATCTCAAAATGGGCCGAGAAAATGACTAAAGTCCTTCCAGGTGCTCCCCTTAGGGTTTTCACCACCAATTTTCCGGCATTTGACGACATCCTCACCCGTTTGCCGGCTTCTTTCGAAACACTGGAATCTGATATCCTCGTTCGCATCTTTGGTTTTCTCGATGCGCCTTCCACAGTTCGTCTCGCACTCACGGGCCCGTTTTTCCTTGAGAAACTGGTCAAATATCATGATAAAAAGGGCATTGATGCTAAGGACCACGATAAGAAGGAGTCCTGTGACCCCCCGAAGTTTTGGCTCAGATTTCAAATACCACCAATGGGAAATGAATTGGTGGAGATAAAAGGTATCATGAGTACTTGGATGGCAAAGGAGTTCGGACACGACAAAAAGAAGATAGCGATTTGTTGCAAATTCGCCAGATTTATTGTAGCAGACGAAAAGAGAAAGAAGTGGCATTCCATGAGCCCGTAAGTACGTCCGTACTTGGGAGAGGAACCATGCTAATATTTGTTTCTTTCCAGACGGGCCGTTGTTTGTGGAGTTTGCCGTGACAAGTTCGAAGACTTTGGCAAGTTCTTGAGAGAACGCAGAGCACCTACACAACTTTGAGAGGAAAATGCAATTCGCTGGACTATCTTCGACATTCGGAATCGGTCGTGGAGAATTCAATCTCTCGCGTACAACGATTCGGCAACAATTATTTGAGTCTTTCATTGCAAGATGCTCCAACAAACATACATCTTATTTTCCAGCTCGGCTTTTTGCAAACTTCTCATGCCATTTGTTGACCTTTGGTGGAGCTTTCGCCTCACCTTCCTGCAGAATCAGCTCAATTGTATCCTCAATTTTGGAGATTGCAGTGACGGAAGGCTGTGATATAAAGGTCTCGCCATCATCAGCATCGGTAGGTTTGGTGGAAGATGGTTCCAGGAGCATGATGGGGTTGGAGGTGTTCTTTTGTCGCATTTGGTATTTCTTGTCGCCCGAAGAAAGGATCGCATAGCCGGGCGTCGTCTCGGTAGCAGGAGAGGATGTTATCGAGAGCCTAGTGGGCATGTCAGCTCTTGTGTTGTGGACGGAGGCGCAAGGCATTGGTGGGTTGGACAAACACTGGCGGATTTTCTGACTCGAGCAGTGCTAAGAGCTCTGGAGGCAACTCGAGAAGTTTGAAGGCCTGCTGGGAATGATTCGCAGAGAAGGGAATGTCATTCTGATACTGCGTGGCCATGATGGGCAAGATATCTAGGTATTTTTACCGGTATCAGTATTGAATATAAGGATATCCAGGTGTTTCTGTGGTCTGTGGTCGGGGCTCGCTACTCGTATGGGCTGCAGGTGGGCTGTGATGTTTTGTTTCGTTCCGTTTGCTGGTGATGTCAGGAGTCAGGGAGCTCGTCCGAAGGAGATGCGGGGTCATTGTTGACTTTGTTCAGGGGCCCGGTCCAATCATCGCGTCCCATAGTGGAGATCCCCCCCAAACCTCCGAGAGGCTGAATCTTTTTTTATCCTCAGACACCTCCCACTCCACTCTCTCCCACTTCTCAGCCAGACCCGGTTTTGTCAACATTTTCCGATTTGCTCCTACACCGGCCGAGAGACCAGCGCTGTGCAGTTGACGACATTGAAGCTGCCCAATCCCACTGGATGATGGGATATCGGATGACCTGATTGTATGTGTGTCTGCATCTGCATCTGCATCGCCTCAAAAATACACGACGTGGACGCGTTCTGCTGTGTTTTTGTTGTCCCTCGTACCGAGCAACAGGGCTCCGCAAGCTCCCCCCAACCAACCGAACCTGGTCCTCTCACGACGGTGTGTATCTGTGACCGGTGCAGCAGACTCCAATTTCGCGACCACTCATACCGCCTGAGAGGAGGCACGAACGCGAACACACTGGGAATTTGGCATTTCATCTGATTGATTTCGAAGGCCTCGTCATGAAGACCCATTGAGTGACCCTCGACGAACCAACCGCCAACGCGCAAATACCACACCACATCCACATCCACCATGGTTCGAGTCACAGAAGAGCTGGCTCTGTCGCAAGACGAAGTTACCCTATACTATACCACTGACCCGGCCCTGGGACATCTGCCAGTATTTGTATTCCATGGTCCTTCCACCACCGGCAACTCTACCCACAACAGCTCCCGAATACAAGTCCACATATTCACAGCCGCTGGCTTCCAAAGCTACCCACGAATCACCATCTCCCCGAATTCCCCCTTCTACCAGTCTGTAAACCATCTACCGCGCGATAAACAAGGAGACGAGATATGTCGAGGGCTGGCATTCGGTCTGTTGAAGTACTTCAAAGAGTTACCAGAGACGGTGAAAGGGGGTCTAATTCTTCAATCGGCAACCCCTCGACACAAAAGACCTGGATCAGCACAATCGCTATTTGACGAACCTCATGCCGCAGCCCTTGCTGGGTCAATGGTCAAGCTGGATAATATTGGAGATATTATATGTGATCTGCAGTCAGCCTTGCGCCCACAGAGCATCAATCATGTAGACGTCGATTTAGTCCTGCCTCCAGGCTCGATTGCCCCGTTCCAAGAGCTAGACATGGATGAAATTATAGACGAGGACGAGATTCAGGATCCGAAATTGCAGCAGTACGGCGTGTACGCGCCATTAGTGAAATTGTTCGGTGAAACGACTTTCCTCCCAACCTCCAGATTACGCAGAGCCCCATCCAGGGCTTCCTCTATAAATCGATCGAAATCGTTTTTGAAGGACCAGAAAATGTCTCTTCGCAGGGAGATGGGAGAACTATCTGATACAGAAGAACGATATGTGATTAAAATGCATGAATTGGTCAACCATATCGCAGATGACTATCGCACCAAAGCCAAGACCCGGACATTTGGAAGTTTCAGTCCCTCGGAAGAAGATCTGCAAAAGCTCTTTCCCCGATGTCTGGATCGGATTTTGCAAATCAACTCGGCATTTTTAGCCGCCATTCGTAAAGTCATGGACGAGACAGAAGAGGAGGCCATGCGCGACTTGGAAAGTCCAATTGCCACTTCCACAGGATCTCGTCATGGGGGCTCAGGTCGTATGAAGGATCCTACTGGGGCACTCGCTTTTGCCAAAGTACTTCTGGAATGGTTTCCTCAGTTTACCGAATCCTACCAAGAGTATATTCGGGCAAGCCAGGACTTTCCCAATATCATCACGATTTTTGTAAAACAACAGACGAGCTTTTCTAGACGTGTTCATGAAACTGGGGAGCAACGCCTCAGGTCTGCTGTGATTGAACCGGTTCAACGATTACCACGCTACAGCCTCTTTATCGATAATATAGTCAATTATCTTCCAGTTGGCCACCCTGCTTTACAGCCGATGCTAAAGGCAAGAGATATCATTACTTCTATCTGCTCAATGGATCCACCCACCGCAGATAACTCGCAAGTCGTTAATCGGTTGAAGCACATAATCGAATCTTGGCCCACGACACTAAAACCTCAAGGTCGACTGATCACTGCGGTTGACTTCGTAGAGCTTTCATCTCCTTTTCATGTTGGACCATCAGGCAACCTCAGAGAAGGAATGTTCCTCGTTTTCGCAGACGTTATTGTGGTACTTCGAAAGGCCAGAGAATGTAGCCTATCAGCTAGGGGAGTGATGGCTGAGATTGACAAGCCTTCGGCAGTTTCAATGATGGCCTCGATGACTGCTGCTGCGGGTGGTCAAAAAAAGGTTTATGAACTGGGCTTTTCTGGCTGGCACGTTATGAGCGATACCCGGTTTACCACATCTGAAGACGGACGGGGTATCTGGATGACTTGTCTTCAGGAAATTCGGGATTTTACTGCAACTGTGCGTGACAGAAGCAATCAGGCAGCTACTATTCGCAGTTTCTTGCTTCAAGGTGCGTATGAAGGCAAGGCAGGTAAATTCACCGAGGAAATTGCTAGAGCAAAAGTGGAAGGCCGATTCTCAGAAGCTGAACGAGAAACCGATAAATGGTCTCTTCGTACGTCGAAACTACTTGCGGCAGAAATTAGCTTTCACACCGCTGTTTTCGAGGAAGGCATCGACACGCTGGTTGAGGGTAGAAAAGAGCCTGCTCCTATACGCATTGTGGTTGATCACGAAAAAGGAACAAAGGGTGCACCGGTTGGTCATTATGGTGTCGAGATTGTTTCCAACGTCAACGTCATCAATAATGGAGCAAAATATCGATTGGAGGTTGGTGGTCTTCACGACAGAGTGTTTGTCGACGAAGTTGTTGCCGAGCACTTCCTGCCAACCTTTGCAAAGAGAGGTATGCAGACACTCCGTTTTCTACATTTTGATCTAACCAATACTAATTTGCTTAGCCGTCGACTTGCTTCGCTCACAACATCATTGCAGCAATGCCGCTCTCGTTGCTCCATTTTTGTCGTTCAACACCAAAATCTTAAGATCTCTCCATGTACAGGTAGAGGGCGACAAGAAGAGTTTAAGGCCCGCTTCGCCGGTAAAGTTGATCTCAAGCTTTCTGAGTGGTGGTTTCAATAGTTCAACCTCGTCTTTCAAGGATTCTGGCTCATCTCACACTTCTCCACTGAGAACGCCTCGAACCCCGGGGCTTGGGAATGTTCCTATTATGCAGTTGCCGCAGCTCACAAGGACAGATAGCAACAGATCGACACACTCTGTTTCAGAGGTTATGGACGGAAAAAGTAGTCTTCGCGGAACCAACGGTGACAGTCGCCCCGTAAATCCACTTGTCCGTCTTGAAGAAACATTCACCGGTTACATTTGTGCTCTGCAATGTCGAAAAGGTAACATTGTTGGCAAGGTTTTGCGAAATCGTGCAAATGCCGACGAATTAACAATAAATGCCATCTACAATACCTTCATCGAGAACCCCTTTGATCAAAGAGCAGCTTCAGAAGTATCCGTCGATATCATTTTTGTGGCTTTTGAAAAATATTTAAGGATGGCTTGGAAAGATCAAATGGGTCAAGTCATGTCAGCACGCACTTTAGATGGCTTGCAGGACAGGGCTAACAAATTATTTTCTGGTGATTTTGCCGACTACGTTCGAATGATTCTTGGTGAAATGGCACCGCAGAATAGAAGGGCCTTCATTGCAGTCATCAAGCTTTTGGCGGATCTCCTGGAAGGATGTGGGAATGATGGAGATCGAGGGGCTCTTACCGTGGCCTTCGCTGAACTATTGGTGACAGACGGTAACCCGCACGATTACATCAACTTGCTAGATCGTATGGTAGAGGAATCGGATAAGCTGTTTGAAGACATTGGCCCTGGGGCTATTAATGGGAACAATTCAAACTTCGGATCGCTACGGTCCACTCCTGCCTCAGCTAATGCTTCGATCACCTCAAACACATCTTCATTCCGACGGCGATTCGCAGACACAATTCTTAGACAGAATAGCACCAAAGATGATCGACCCTCCGTATGGAGAACATTAAGCAAGACGAATCGTAGTGTTGCTACTGGGGAACCCATCCCCTCGAGCATATCTAAGGGGTCCTCACTCAGCCGTTCAAAATCCATAGAATCACAACACAGGCGTCCAATATCTCGGGATAGAGCCACTGTTCTGGGTGCATTTGACGACAGACCATCAAGTTCACAAGGCCAGCCGTCATCTAGACTCAGTACCATCGGCGCTTCACCGCCTCCCGAGGAGAAGGAAGACGCTCCCAAAAGCGACAAGAAAAGTCGTCGAAGCTCTCTGTCTGATTTGAAGAGTCTGATGGCCGCTGCAACATTGGGAGAAAGCTCGCCGGTTTCATCTCCGCCAAATCACGATAAAGATGTGAAACTTAACTTATCACCGAGAACTCCCACGAAGATTCCTATTATGAATGGTGACAGGGGTAGATCAGCGGTCTTTCTTACTGGCTCGCCAAAGCAAAAAGAAAATTCCCCCACCGGAATTGGTTCTAGGAATGTTGGAAACCTGACCGAAATTTCTGGAAATATCATGTATTCCCCAGACGGCGCTGGGGGCAAAGCCACGTGGTCTCCAGGAAAGTTAAAGGGTCATTCCAAATCCATTTCTCTATCATCAAATATTCCGACTCTGCGTGCCAATCGACGAGAAAGCGTCTCTAGACCCGCTACAAGTGGAGGAAAGGCTTCGCCACAGAAACTTCGTCTTCAAAGCACGCAGAAACTCCGTGAGCGGATCCATCTCGAAAAGACTGTCATTAGCGAGGCCGAGACAGAGCTTCAAAACGAGCTCTCCAAAATCGGTGAAGAAATGGCTCGTATTAATGCCGGATCTGCTGTCCGCTCTCAAGGTCTTGAGCAGCTCACCGCAGTTGTACAGAACCTCGAGGCGAAGATCCCGGAAATTGTACAGGATTTCACGGCACGCAATGAATCCATCAAAGCGGATATGGAAAAGAGTCTTCAAGCCTCCGAGTATAAAGTCAAAGCTATCGATCAACTTTACAAAGAGAGTAGCGCGGAAAATGAGCTCCTGTATGAAAAGTTCAATGGCGAATTGGGGAAGATTGTTAAGGCGTTGAAGGGAAAGGGCAAGGATGATAAAGAATTCCTTGTGGCGACGGCCAAGGAGCAGGGAGAAGAGGCGGCCAAGATGAAGAAGGAGAATGCGAAATTGAAGAGGGAGATTTTGACATTGCGAGCATTGCTGAAAGGCAATGAATGAAGCCCCAAGAATACTTGACAATCAGAGTATTGTTAGGGGTATTGAATGAGTTACGAAAGCATCGATAACTCGACGGATGATCGAGTCAATGGATGGATGCGACAGGGGAACCTGTTTGTCTTTACATGCGAATTGGGGGCGTTCAAGGTTCATACATCGGAGCGAGGTAGCGACGGGTTTTTTTTGCCTCCTAAATTTGAGGGATTGTGCATAGGCGCTAGCATGAGTAAGATGCCTACTCTGTTGTCTTTTACCGACACTTTATGATTTGCAGGGCAAGAATATATGATTACGGATTCGGAAGTAGGTCTACAGGTTAGGTGATGGGGATGAGCTAAAGGGGACCTTGTATTATACCAAAAATGGGTTCGCGGTGTGCTACCTGAGATGAACGAACCTGTACTTACTTTACCCAACTAAGGAGTGGTAGAGGAGAAAGGGTTAGATGTATACTGCGGCATGAATATCATGTGAATGAAGAAGGGTGTCTGTTTAATTGTGTGGTGTTTCTTAATGCTTGGAAGTTTGGTCTAAAGTGAATGCATGCCTTTTTTGCTCTTCTTGAGAAGACAGAGGCTGGATAGTAAATAGGAGGCTGGTAAGAAATTAAGACTGTTCAAATCCATAATGGTAATTTATGTGTCGTTTTCATAAGTTTGGCATCTAGTATACTCTTAGGATTAATTTCCGCCTTCTAATGTTTATAAGACGGCGGCCTGAAGCTGGACACTGTAACCATATCTCATGTAATAAAAGTCTTTACTACCTAGATCTGAGCCTCTGATTTGCTGGTTTCACTTCAGGTCAGGCCAAAGCTGTAATATAAACAGGCCAGGGGTTCAATCTAACTCCTCCTTATATCAGATGAATGGTGAAGCGAAGAAATTTCTTTATTTACTCAATATTTTATTGACATAGGAACTCCTGCTCTTGGGGGCTCATGATTCGTGATTCGTGTAATTCTCAAGCGCCTTGCCAGTTCCGTACTCTTGAACATGGTTCTGGACAATCTTCTCTGTCTGCTCTCAGCATTTTGTGGTCCCAATTGGCTATTGCCTCATCCTCATAATCAGTTTTCCATGGTGTCTAAAAGATGCCCTTCGCTTTCTAGGAGCTTGTTGGTGACTCCCAGATCTCCTTTCCTAGCTCTTTGCTATACTTTGGCCTGCACTGCTTTTTCTTCCCAAACTTATTCTCCTTGTTACCTTGGTATTCCACGACAGCTTTTTCTGAATAGTAATCGGCAATCGTTTCGCCATTGCCCTCGTCTTCGTTCCATAGCAACCAGAAGATATGAAGCCTTTGATCTTACTTTCTCTGCGCCTCAGAAGCAATCCCAGTGTCTCCCTCCGATGAGAACGAATCCATAAAGCCTTATTTTCTTTCCAGCCCGCATCGTCTTACATGTTACTCGTCAGCTTTCGACCGCTCCCTTCGTAGTTCGTTGCACACAGCGATATAATATTTGGTATGCTTGCCCTTGCCAGAACATCTGCGAGGATCAAAGGGATATTTATGGACTCTGCGGCCTCACTTTCTGAGATTTGAACTCATAGCTCCTCTCAAAATCTAGGAAGAGGTTTCTGGTTTTTGGAATGTGATCATCATGACCCTGAGAGATTAGACGTAGGGTGGATTTTTGAAAGATAACCATTCCATTTACTATAGCTCACTCTATCACGTGTGAAGGTCGTAGAACCTGGTCTCAAATATTTCTTTGATACAGCTCCTTCTACCAATATCAAACCATTAACCACCTCCCAATTCACCCACCTACCCCCCCGTTCTCCAACCCCCACCAAAAACCAAAATCAAAGATTAAAAAAACTCAAAAACCCCCTCTTCCTCCCAAGCCAGAAAATAAAACAGCAAAAGAAATACCCAAGCACCTGGAATCACCCAGCTGACTATTACGGTACCGAGAAACTATCTAATGTTGTCTCTTGCGGCCGACAGTTGTCACTCGTCTCCTATCCCACGGGGCCATTTGATCCTTTTTTGTTGTGAAAGAGCTGTGGTTGAGTGCTGGATGTGTTATTTGAATGTTTAATTATGAAAGTCGCGTGGGAGGGGGTTGGCTATGCTGGGGATTGATTGGTGTATGGAGTGAGTGAGGATGTTGTGAGCTTAGTTGAGAGGGAAATGGTATTTGGGGAGAAAAAGGTCTGATGGTGCAAACTGCGGCTATTATGCTGTAAACTTGGGGGAAATACTGGCTCGAATAGATAATGATTATATGATATTGTTTGGTTAAAAGTGCCTTGTAAGAGACGTGGGAGATGAAACGTGACTCGCTCGGGGCTGCTTTTATGAAAGAGTGTCTTAATTGAGTTCATTTTCAATGTGTAATATGAACCAGGAGAGTTAGGTAGTAAGGTATCTGCGCTCTTCGATCTTTAAAGACTTATGTTGAATGAGAGTCATGTGAAAAGTGGTATAGAAGTCGCAAGGGGTGTGTAGAATAATTTTAATCTGTAGTAAGGAAATGGAGAAGCAGAAGGATATTTGAATTAACCTGGTTTCCCAAGAAGATAATTCACAATTATTCATTTTACCTTCCGAATACAAGGGAGATTATATACCCCGAAGTCACTCATAGCAGTATGTGTGTGTAATGCAATGTGGTAGATTTTTACAGCACGAAACATGACTTCAACTCTGTCTTAGGACGCTACCACCCTTCTTTTTCTACGTTCCGAGTAGCACTGGCGACGAAAATATTTTCTTGATTTAGGCGCCAATTCTTGTTGCCCCCGCTCAGGTGAAACCGTTGCTACTCTACAAAGTCATGTAAATATTGCGTCTCAACCCCGGGCGGCTTTTAGTTTTGCTTTCAATCTAAAGCGTATGTTATCACATACTGGGAACTTCTGTATTTTGATTTCCAGTGGGGGTCCCATGCATTCCTATCAACCGCACCGCGATGTTTTCAACTCAACGCCCCCAAAATAAAAATTTAAACGAAATGGAAGAATCAGTCAATCTAAAAATCATCAGTTTTGCGACCGAAAACTCAGAGGAAGCCTACCGGCTGCGGCCAATTGTTGTAGCAGACGGTCGCGACGACCACCTCACTTATTCCATTTCCGGAAAGGGGCTGGTGGGGCTGCATTCTTGAGCAAGCCACGAACAGCCCGTGCGATCGCATCTATTGTCCGCTCCAGTGACGCGCATTTTCAAAAAATAATACACAGTTTGCAAGTATATGTAGGACGAATTTCTCGACGTTTTCCGTTCAAGAAGGAAGCCAGACGTCACTTGTTGATTTCCAGTGCCGTTGAAACGGAAAATAATTTCATGGTAAGATGAGCTACTCCCCAAAAACATCAAAATGAAAAACCACACTCTTGTGAATACCCGGCGACGTTTTCGGAGTTTTTCTGGTCTCAGCCCAATGCATCCCCCGCATCCGGTTTCCTGTAAATGGTAAAAAGACAATTACATCTGCTGTCAGGCTTGTACGAAACCAGCCTCGACCTCAAAGGCTCACAAGCCATAACAAATTTCCCAAATTTAAGTAAAGACCAGTACAAAGCACTCGATCCACAAATAAGAAGTTCCCCCCTGCAACGAAACGACCCTCAAAGAGAAGAGTTTTGGCAGAAATCTATTTGTATTTCTCGTACAATCCTGTCCACGGCTGTCTCCAATTGTTGTCCAAAAAACACATTGTTTTTTTTCTGCACAATCCTCGCGAGTGCGAAAAAAATTCGACCGCCCCCCTATCTCGCTCTCGCTTAAGCACCACCTCTTCTCAACATGTCTTATCCACCATTACCCGACAGCGATAATGACAATAACGATGATTTTCCACTCGAGGACGAAAATATCGATGATGATGATGATGATGATGATGATAAGGATGAAAGAGGATACAGCTCAGCCACCGCTGCCAGAAGAAGAAGAAACCAAAGACGCGCCGAAAGATATTTAGACGAGTTGAAAAGGTCAGACCCCCAGCCTCAGGTGCCAATGGAGTTGGTAGGTCCATCAGCACCTCCCATAGCTGCAGGATACGACATAGACCCAGATTATTTGACCTGGTTTGGCAAATCTCCGAGTTCGCTAGGACCTCCGACATTGGGTACCGCAGCTCAAGTGGTTGATCAGGCACAGCCAATTGGTCGCCCCGAGTATCCTCTGGAGTTAAATGGGCAATCATATCACAGCAACGCTCTGCCCCAAGTACAAGATGCTTCCATTCCAGATGATATGCGTCAGCTGATTCTGGCTACTAAGCGAGAAAGGCTAAGGAGACCAAAAATCGCTCGAGACGCTGAGATCGTGGCGAGACAGAGGCCGAATTATGAGTATTGGGAAGACCCGGCCGATCCGGATCCGCGAGAGGCTATTGATGATCATCCGCGTAGGAAGAACGAACGGGTCAAGGACTGGAAACTGCGGGTGTTGAAAGCCAGATCAGACCTAGGCATCCAAATGAAAGATTTGCCCCCGGAAACCAAAGCTGAATTACCCCCGTCAGCGGGTAGTATGAGACCAACAGAATGGAGGGTTACAACGAATAAACTGCATCGAAAGAGGTTGAAGGAAGATAAGGCGTATAATGCCCAGTTTTATCAGGAGAAAAAGAACCGACAGGAAAACAATAAGAGGATTGACGACAGTCTCTTACAGAAAGTACGAGAGTGCCAACAGCGCAGAGGCTTGCCCCGCGAGCCGACTCCAGACCCTGGGGAGGATAGTGGAGATGGATTGTGGCACATGGAATTTTTGAAAACCATGCATGACGTAACGAAAAGGAGATGTAGGGAATGCGCATTATCAAAATATGCTTGTTCTTTGGTGGAGTTTCCCAATATACATCCTTGCACATACTGCTCCCGAAGAGAGTTCAAATGCGAGCCATACATACCTCATTATAAAGTGAGGGGAGCTCCCCACCTGGCCGGCGAGCTTTACGAGGTGCCTCCGACAACGAAAGGCAAGCCCAGAGTAGAAGATACCTTGAAGCGCTTTGATTATCTGAAAGCGTACGATCCGGCACTCGGTGGAAATCCTGAAAAGTATAAGATCGATTATGATGCCGCGAAACTTGCAGCGGCACATCCATATCAAAGCCATCCACAACCTTATAGGAGCAGAACACCTCCAGGAGCATCCAGGGATGGAGTCAATCCAAGTCGAGCAAGACTCGAGGCACTACCGGCCGACCAACGAACCACGACTGAGACTCCACGAAGGCGACGGTCACGCAGTCCCCTTCGTGGCCGCCCAACTGATATCGGGCGCTTGGGGAGAGACTTGTCGACGGCCGACAGACAAACCACTCTCCTTTCCTCCACACCTCTTCCGGGTCCGGGGACAGGAGACGAATTCGGTGGTACTGAGGATCTTTTTTTCGGTGATGAGGATCTCTATAATGCGAGCCCCCCTCGACCTGCTCGACCTGCTCAACCTGCTCAACCCGCTCAAACTGTACCCTTTCCAGAATTGCCAGCCATGGTCCTGGAATCTGGTGCACGGCTCCATTTTGGAGCTTGCAAGAATTGTGCTGATCATGGTCTCGACTGTGACAACGTGAGACCTTGTGGACATTGTCGACAATTGAATCTTCCATGCGACGAGTTGTTGGTTCGCGTATCGAACTTCCGCAATCTGCCCTTCCATCCAGCCCCAGCGCCCGCCGCTCAGCCCAGCACTGAAGATTCGGGTCAAGGAAGTTCTTTCGCAGATGTCACCAGTTTGGCTTTATCCAGCCTGAACTTATGGGGACAAGTTGAATCCCAGCGAGCCGATGCAGTACAACCAACGGAAACATCTGAAGATGGAGCAGTCAACCTTATTGCCGCCGCTCAGCAACCCGCCGTAACGACAAACGTGGACTCTGAGGGAGACGTTGATATGGGCCAATTCTTGAACGCAAGCCCAGGGAACGTCAGCAAAATGAATCGGGAGCTTGAAAATCCATCCAATTCACAACAAATAGTATCCGCAAGCCCGACGGGATTCGCAAGGCTCACCTCACGTATAAGTCCCTTGAGCGCAAGCCAAGATCGCCAGAACCTCGCTAACGAAACTGGATCACAATTCCATTGCGCCTCCACAGAACAAAGTATCGTCCCTAGCGCCACACTGCAAGATCTCGCCGCGGGTGGAGGTAGCCCTATGGACTTCATGACCGAATTGTCATTCTTACAACCCATCAACTCCCCCCTGAGGGGAGGAGCAGAGGTGCAATTAACACACCGTAGTCTCCAGCGACTCAACGGATACATGCTGATTGATTTCTACGACCACGCTCATGACGAGGAGAAAGCCCTCAAAGCCGAAGATTTCCTCATGACATTCCGAAAATGGAAGCCGGGCATGATCAAGAATGCTCCCGACAACAAGAACATTCCCTGCATACAGGACTTGGATTGGAATGCGAAACTCAAAGGCTTGAAGGGTCCTGCTTCTGATCCTCGCTTCTGTTTCAACACCCCAAGTGCGAAATGTGAGACGACTGGCCATAATTCCGCATTTGGAAATTCAGATGGTCATATATGTGAAGACTGCCATATGATACAAGAGGGTGTTACTATGGAAATGTCACAGGCCGACACACAAACTCACAAGGCATACATGTGTACAGAGTGCGCTGCAGAGGCATCACAAGATGCGGATATCTTGAGAGGAGAGTGTGTCTGCAGGGAAACGATGGCTCTAAATATGGTGTGTCATCCACATTTCGAAAGTGGATGGAAAGAGATACAACTCAAGACCGCGAGTGCGAATGAATGGTTGTTGAGGAACTTTGGCCAAGGAGAAGAAAAATGTGTGGTGTGTGCTGAGAGGGGTCCGCAGCCATCAGGTGGAGTGTATGTCTGTAAGGCTTGTCACTCCATTGTGAAGGATTGGAATTAGTGAGAATCATTTCGTATGCGGGAACAGGAGGAGCTTAGGGAGTTTGTTCTTTGAAAGTTATTTAATATATTAGTAATGTCTTGGTTAAAGAAAACAGAATTCTCGCTTATGTGAAAGTTTCCCTTCCCGCTTGTAACTAAAGCCCATCTTCTTAGGGATGACTGCTTAGCAAAAACAAAATAGTGAATTACACATCAGCCCCATGACCACCAAGAGTATCTTGCATAAATAAAAGTAACAAACTTCCCACAACCTAAGATCCCCCAAAAAAGAAAGCAACCTGCAGAAAACACCAAACTGGTATTTCATGCCTCGCTTATCCCAAGCCAAACTTAGTGTCTGGTAGCTAGAGAAGTACTGCAAGGCACCAAACAATCCAAGTACTAAGATTTCACATTCGTAACATTATAGGAAAGCACTGGCTGAATATCACTCTCATTCCTGTTCCTGTTATCCTTTGGATATCGTTGTATACATAGTGCAATAGAGTAAGAAAAGTACTAAATACAAACCCAAGGATCTCACAAATCCACAACAACAACACCACCTCTCCTCAACGCAACCCTCCCTAGCCTACCAAGAAAGGCGATACCCCCCTCATCTTCTCATCTAGACTCTAACTATCAACACCAACCACCCTACCCTATTCCCTTCACTGCATCAGTATATGATTTCCCAAATTTGGTTTGTCAATTAACATCCTCATCCTCATCCTTGTCTATACAGAGTAATAGAGTAAGAAAAGTGCTGAACATAAACCCAAACATCTCACAAAGCCACAAAAACAACAACACCTCACGCCAAAGTAACCTTCATTGTCAACCAACAAACCGATACCTTCCTCTTCCTCCTCTTCTTACCCAGGCCCCAATCACCAATATTAACCACCCAACTCTCCTATCTAACAAAATCCCACCAAACCCCCAACTCAAAAACACAATTAGGCCCAGCACAGTACTTACCAAGTTACCAAATCTAAATCCAACTCAGCACCCCCCTCCCCATCCACAATCCACAATCCCCTCCTTTCCCCCACCAGCAGAACCTCTTAACCGATACAAACTCCATGAATCAAATTCACTCCCCTCTCAACCCCCTCACCCCCTCCCCCACACCACCCAAACAAAAAAAGAGAAATCCAAGGGAAACAATAACCGAAAAAACAATAAAGTCTAAAATTAAAAGAGTCATCCATCCATCCATCCAATAATCTCCTTACAGTACCTACCCCGCACACCAGCAAACAAGCACCTACGACAGACAACGACGTGCAATTCACAGATGGAATGAACGGACAGACAAGAGGAAGCATGCAAAAGAAAGAAGACCAATGACTCCATTTTTATATGCAACAAAAGAGATAAGATGTGTATCAACAAAAAAGGGAATTTGATCCTCCCTCCCTCTCCCCTCCGAGCTTCCCTATGATGAAATCTTCCAACATCACTACCCATCCAATCCTCCACAATGTCAAACGAAGAAAATAAGTAACCACCATAAGAATCTCAGAAAATATACCACAAAAGAAGATTAGAGGTTGTCAAGTTTTTTTTGCTTCATATTCCTCAAATTTTTGTATACATTCCTCTTTGACTCTTTCTCCACACAATGAGAAACAAAGTCAAAGTTCTTGGTGGCTTGTACCTCATACGACTGCGCCCGGCCCTGCCAAATTATCCTCCCCCCCCTCCCTCCTTCCCCTCCTACATGGATGATGGTGACATTACAAAAGTTTGATGGTGTGTGCCCCTGAATAAAAAAGCGGCAGCTATCTTGAAGGGGGAAAAAGTAGAAGAAGAAATTGTAGCTGGTAGAAAAGAAGAGAAAAAAAGAAAAAAACATCATCATCTGACATGTGCCCGAAAAGAAAGAACAACTACAGAATCTTCCATGAAAGATCTGGGTAGAGGGTGTATGTGGCGTGGTGTCTGGCGTAGAAGAACTCCCCGAGGCGAATTTGCTGGTGAAATGCTGCTCCTAGGAATGGAGAGCCGACCAAATATAACAGACATCCTGTAATCATCAACCCATTTGTTGCCCCATCTCAAGTTGATCGTTCCTCCTCGAGGCTGGCCCAGTGGCCGTGTTGGTCTCCTCGCCTTGGATCCAAACTCGAAATGGCGCAATTTCCTATTACCCCCCCTGCTTACATTATCACACAACCTCCACAGCATCCTCTGTTGTTGCCCTCTCCATCACCGACCTCCATCTTTCCAGGCTGGCCATTACCCGAACCACCGGAACCTCCTGCTGTGTAACCTGCCATCTCCTTGTTATAACGTCTGATTTCGCGAACAATGTCGTAGAATGCGTTGTCAACATTGATACGGGACTTGGCGGAGGTCTCGATAAACTTGCAACCAAAGGATCGTGCTAATGCTTCACCCTCTGTAATGATGATGATTAGCTTGCGTGGAGCAAGTGGGTAAAAATGGACGACATACCTTGTTTGGAAACCTGTCGCTCACCCTCCAAATCACACTTGTTTCCTACAACAATAATTGGGAAGTAGTCCTTATCCTTGACTCTCAAAATTTGTTGTTGAAATGTCATGATCTCCTCAAAACTCTGTCTGCTGGTAATGCTGTAGACTAATAAGAATCCTTCACCAGTTCTCATGTATTGTTCTCTCATGGCCGAGTATTCTTCTTGACCAGCGGTATCGAGGACATCGAGCAGGGCGACTTCTTCGTCGATAACACATTGCTTTCGATATGAATCTGCGTGGAGGGGAGTGATTAGCATGGGATTGAATTGGAATCACTTCTACGACCAAGCGGCGCATTGCGCCCGTGTCAGATCTGCGATCTGAGATCGGTTGACGTGCGTACCTTCAATTGTAGGATCGTACTCATCCACGAAATGACTTTGTATCAACTGAATTGTCAAACACGACTTTCCGACACCACCACCTCCGACGACGACGAGCTTGTACTCTCTCAAAAACTAGATGAAGGGATGGTGGTTAGCACAATTGAGCTTGATCGCACTAGCTTCCTGATTCACGATGCGTCTCACCTTTGACGCCATTTTGAATGGGTGTTGTGTATAATTAATCAGATCTCATCAACTACAGGACCAAGTCGGTCGTTGGTGAGTGCGATGAAGAAACGTTGGGGGTTCTTGGGCGAAGATTGGCGGATGGTAGAAATTGAAATTTCGGGAGTTGAGGTTGAAGCTGGGGCTGGGGTGGTCGTGGACGGTGGAGCTGGAAAGGGTGTGAGTACAGTCGGCGAAATCAATGCCGATGGCTTGCTGGACTCCAGACGATCTCAGTAGAGTCGGTGAGGCGGAAATATCAGATCGCAGCGAGAGACTTTGGGGAGCGCGATTGTCGGTTCTCTGCTCTGTCAAAAGTTGGAGGATGAGAGAGAGATGAGGGATGGGACGTTGGATTGATTGCAGTGGAAGTGGAAGTGGAAGGCTTGTGCACTTGGGGGGGTGTGAGCGCTGAGGAGATGGAGCGGTACAGTGCCAGTGGTTAGATTCAACAGTCCGACTGGGGGTCCCTGGAAGGCACTAGGAAGGCACTAAACTGCGCTGAAGAGCGTGGGCATGGGCATGGACCCAGCCAATGGGATCATGATCTCTGCCTGACTAATCACACGCTTAGCTTCATCGGGTCGGCTTGCCTTCAACCTCGCCAATTCTTCACCGTTGCTTAAAATCCACACCGTGGATCACCTCACCCACTACCTCTACTCGAGTAGACTTGGGCACTCTATAATATGCACATATGGCTGCACCACATGCATGCTTTCCTCATGGCACCCCCATCACCCCCATCTTACCCATCCCATCTCATGCCTATGGTTCATGTCAGGCCATGCCGCCATGCTGGTGGATGGATATCATCATAGCCCATTGGATAGCCCATTGGATAGCCCATTGGATTCAACAAATCGCTACTCATACTGCTGTAGTTGTACTTCTAGCTGTAGCTGCAGCTGTCAAAGTCCAGCTCCAACAATAACAATGACACAGACACAGACACAGACGCTGGATCTGGATGCGGATCACAGCTGTACTCCGTACGGACTGGGCCACACTGACTCTGCAAAGCATCGCATCTAACCTTCATCATCTAGATGGACCAATCACGTTTACCACCGCTTCATGCAGAACAGTGACACAGTTCTTGTATTGCAAGGAGGCTGGTGTTCTATGCATGTTCCAATAATGTTCCAATGTTCTATGTTCCACCTCCATCGTTTCTTTCCGTGTTTCTACAAAGTAGATCCTCCTTCTCCAGCTTCATCCTTCCACCACCACCACCACCACCACCACCAAGCAACCAGTGATTGTGTCCCAAGGCAATGCGACGCGGCACAGTGCAACCATGAAAGAGAAACTGGACCACATGTCCACAGCTGCAGTGCCGTTTATAGCGTGCATCTCATTCATGCTCTCTCCCGGCTCTACTGGTAGCAGCTGCGGCATCAGCGCAAGCATCGTATCCGAGTTATCTACTGCTATTCTAATACAGTACGAGTATAGAAGTACGATCCAGAACACACGCAGGGCGTACTCGCTCTGATTCCAAATCCTCCTGCCTCATCCAAAGCCCAATCTACAAGTACGAAGAAACTTCAAGAAAGCCATGTTGGTCCTTCATCACAAGCCAATTTACACTTTGGATTAATTTGCTGGGGGTGGATCCGCAGCATCAAGAACCTGGGCCCTCGACGTATCTCCCCCACAAATCCTCCCGAAAGTCTCCATTTATCTAGTCTTCCAATTACTTTATTACCGAAACGGGACGGAGAAGTTTACCGGGAGCCCCCATAGTAAGTACTCCGTACTTTAAAGTACACTCTAATCTGAAGTTTATCCTCTTCCTGGGCAAATTTAAATGCCATGCCTACGATCAAAAGTTTAAGAGGAAAAACAAAGCGGTTCAATTATAGGAGAATCGTCTAGAAGTACTTCCGCGGCGTTAACAAGTAAGGTTACGAACGACGTCTTCAGATTCAGCCTCACGAAAGGCATGACCCCTGACTGAAAAGGGCATCCAAAAATTGTCAAAAAATCGATATCAATCTCAAGTCCAAGCACCTCTACAAGCCATCTCAGGCGCCCCTCGTGGTACTTACGAGTACGGGATATACGACACACGTTTCGTGGGGTTCAAACCCTCTTATTCCTCTTTCACCAGATTCGTTTCAATATGTCAGCCAACAGATCAGCCTCAAAACGTTTCACCCAAGAAAACATCAGCTGAAGATCTTTTCTCCCCACGAAAATATCTCCGATGCCAATGGATCCGATTTAATATGCACACGACTTGTCATAATGCTAAGATAAATCCCAGCGCGAGAGCAAATGAAAAAACTTGAAATTATCCATGATTTGGGTTCAAGACTTGGTCCAATTTCCGAATATCGTCACATTTTTCAATCTTGCTGATTCTGGTCCACGGCACGGAGCTACCGATACCCCCCTTCCCATCTCCCTTTTAGACGCACGTACCACACGTGGAGTCGAGATGCACAACATTTGTACTTACATGATACAAACCAAACCCCCCCTATTTCAAACCCTCTCGTAAAAAAGGGGCACCCCTGGTTGGAGAAAAGCTGTCAGCTTATGGTGGTGCGGCTAGACACGTGGGAAAATGAGGGTAAGGTTTCTCGCAGGCTCACACCAAAACTCAACGGCGAAGGAGATGCAAGGCTACCGCATGTCCACGGGGGAACCTCTCGGTGTTCCTCGCGAAACTGGAAGTTCGTAGGATGTGGATTCAAGATTGACTGGAAACGATTTTTCCCCAGGACTCAGGAGCGAAAAAGGAAACGAGAGCCTTCCTCTTTGGGCTGGTCTCTCTTGGATAAGAAACCTCGGCCATGGCTCTGGTGTCCCACCTCAATACGAAGTACGAAATGTGAGGGATATTGTTATTGTCCTGTGATGAATTAGGTAAGTCAATAATCTGGGGTAATCAACACACCGCTAATATAATCAAAAATCAAAATTACTTGCTCAATTACTTCCGGCGCTCGAGCGTTTCTAGTACAAAGAAAGTCGTTGCGAGTAAATTGTGCAATCCTTATTACATTACATCACCATCGTCCACCTCGCGATGATCAAATCATCTACACGACTGATCATCCAAAGTACAGTACCTTATCGTCATGGATAAAGTGTTTATCCAGCGGTAAACAAGTACCCACGACCCTCACGCCTATCCACGACTTATCCACGGTCAAGAATTGGGATTCAAGCATGCATGAGAAGCTCATTAGCCTAGATTACTGGGGTGTTTTCGATTGAGGAAGAAAAGAGACTTCGTTTCGACTTAGGTAGGTAGGTGTTCCCGGGACTTGAGGAGCTGGAATTTATACGTACGCTGTGTTATTTCTGTGTCTTTGATGATTCTAGGATCGAGGGAGAATCCGAGAATGGATTTGGATCGGATGGCTTACTAGGTAGGTAGGAAAGCTATCTTTATCGCGTGTTCGTTATTTTAGTAAGTCTAATAAAGAACCCCCCCCCCCCTAAACTAGTTCTAGGTATATTGTACCGTAGTAAACCAAACTCAAGAAGAATACTACGTACCCAAGGGGGGTGGAGCACGGAACAATGAAAAAACAATATAAAACACAATCTCCTACCCAATAGAAGTTCCTTTTTTATATGTATACGTACTCGTATAGTACTATAGAAGATCACAACAAACGGAAAGACCCGTAGAAAGCTATTCTTCCAACTCGCTTATCAAGAAGCTCTAGTACCGTAATATCCTTCTTCAGTTCGATATACCACGATATAGATAGATATACTAGCTCGGCTCGGGTAAATGAGAGCCCTTCTACTCGAGTAGGTGGTATAAATCAAGATTTCGTTAGAATGTTAAGAGGATAAAGGGGGTGGGGGGATTGAGAACAGGATTGGTTTGGCTTAGTTTAGATAGCTTATTAGGTAGGTATCGTAGATGAGCTTTTTTTCTTGTCGCGCGTTCGTTATTCTAGTAAAAAAAAGGAGAAAATGTAGACTAGGTCTAGGTGTAGTATACAGATATATATACTAGCTTGGGTCGGGTCAATGAGATCCCTTCTACTCGAGTAAGGAGCTGTAGATCAAGCTTTCGTTGGATTAAGAGGTGGAATATACATGTTTAGGTCTTTCTTCAATTTACAACTTGCTCTTATCATAGATCGGGTCTAAGTGGCATTTTACAAATAGTGGATGAGGTGAGAGAAAATGGGAGGAGGGATCCTGTTACTGTGAGGAAACAGGTGCGTCCTCGTCATCTTCTCCCTCGCTTTCTATTCTTTTTCCCTTGACGTTCTGGACGACTTCGTCTACGAGACTTTCTAGGAATTCTTGATCCCTGACGTCTGAATTAGCCAACATTTCTCCAGCCCCGCGACGAAACAAAAGAGGCAAAGAGGTAAAGGATAGAAAAAGAAAGGGAAGAAAAGAAGAGAGACAAAACATACCTCCCAACCAAAGTGACAGTATTATTCTTCTTCCCCCACCGCGGATAACTCCCCACCTTCACGCCCCTCCCCTCAACCCTCCCTGCCAGCTCCGTAAGATAGCCCGCAACCTCACTCTCCACCATCGGCGTACTAATCAATATCCTCTTCATCCCCTTCTCCGGGTCCTGCAACCTAGGCAACAAAAACGGTCTCATCCCCTCCAGCAACCGTTCGAATAATCTCGGTACACCTGGCAGGATGTGCACATTCCCGTTTACACACGCGACTGGTACCCAGAGGTCATCGCAGGGGAAGAGAACTTGTTTGGAATCGGGGATGGAGGTGTCGGTGGGTAGCTCGATCATACGGTATTTTGCGCGCCGTGCGGGCGAGTCGACGTCCCAGGAGAAATCTACTTGTGAGGGATGGGGCTTGGAGAGTTTTTTCATTTTGGAGAGGACGGTGGGGTGGAGGATTAGGGGGAGGGAGAAGGCGGTTGCTATGGATTGGTAGGTTATGTCGTCGTGGCTGCAAGAAGATTAGTATATTTTGGTTCCGTGGGAGAGAATGTTCGGAGTGAGTAGGGTAATTGGGAAATTATACGTACGTTGGACCTATTCCTCCGCTTGTTACGACAAAGTCGTAGGTGTTGCTCATTCGACGGACGGCTTCTATGATTTCGCTCTCGTCGTCTGCAATGACTTCAATTCGTTTGAGTGTCTAATGGCGACGTGTTAATCCCGATTGGTATCTCACTGCCTAGAATGATGGCATACCATTCCTAGTCCAAAACAAAATTTGGCCATGAAAGCGGAATTCGTCTATAGTATCCCGTCAGTGTCATGGCTACCTGTGAAGGTGTGATCATAGTGGTGTCTTCAGGAGACCGAGGAAGTCTTCGAGGAAATAAATCGTACGTCTACTGTCTATATGGCACAATTGAATTAGCTACCTATTCTCAATATTGACTTTCATCCCCTCTTTGGCACCCAGATACCACCTCTACCATCTTTGGAGTCCATTGCTTGTCCGATGGACATGAAGAGAGTTTTGCTTGTGACATCCGTACCTTCCCACCCAAAACCTCATCCCCAATGATCAAACATGCTGCAGTATGTATCATGCGAGAATTCCTCTCGTCGACAGTTGATGATGTCATGATTTGACTAGAGCGGATAGCGGCGGTTGCAGCGGATGTATGCAAGGAATTCGGGAGCGGCCGTGAGAAATGTCTTGCTAGTTGAGAGAGGCGGAACATGTAGTGTGGAAGAAAGAATGAGAGAAAATACAATGTTCGGTGGATGGTGTACCCGTACCGTACAGGAGAAGATGGTGTTGTCAGAGCTGATTAGTGAGGGGCTCGGGATTGGAGACGAGGGGTTCCCCCCACTTGGTCAACCAGACCTACCTAGCCAAAGCCAAAGCCAAAACCACAGAAGGCGAGTGGTAGAAGAGCGACGCAGCTGTGTGACGACAGACCTGGATGGAGAAGGAGGAGATTAGGTTATTAATAAGAATGGTGCTGTACTAAGTATGGAAGTGGTCTCGATGGGTTTAGGGTTAGGCAAAGAGAAGTATATAAAGAAGGGGAATCCCTCTTGCTGGGCCAGTTTTCCACGTCGTTTCCCCAGCGCCTCTTCCTCTCGCTGGCTCCCGTCCCGCTGGCTTCGGCCGGCTCGAAGGCTCGAAGCGTGCCTGGATCGCAAGGCTGGACCTGGACCGTCCGATCGTCCCATCCATCACCAAGCAAACTTTCGCATAAGGAACCTCTTTCCGTGGCTTTTGGGATGAAATGAAGACTCATCAGAGTACTCAGGTAGGAACGGGATCACGATGAACCGATCCCGAGTGGCCCTGGACGGCGACCCAGTGAATGTGCGGTCGTGGCCCAGACAGACACTGAAAGATCATCGTCGTCCGGCATCTTCGGCTTCTGCGCGTCTGCCGACTGTTATCATCACCCACGGTCAAGTGGCCTCGACGTCTCTCGATCCCGTTCCACCGCTCTACTCGGACATTTTGGCCTCTAAAAACAGGTACATCGGAGTACTTGGCCCCACGGCAAATGCATCTTTCTGGCAGAGACTTCCGAAGGAAAAACAATCTGCGTTCCTCGAGGTTCCACCCCGAAGCGCGAAGGACGATAGCCCAGGGTCCGATGACTAAGATTGTGAGATGACGTTGGAACCCCCAACTCCCTTCACTGACTTTCACTTCTCGAGTCTTATTTACCTACAAAAACTTTCGTTCTGCGTGTATTCTCAAGCACTCCCGGTCGCCTTCCTAGACTAGACATATCCCCCCCTTTGGTACATTGGTACATTTGTTACATCCCGTTTGCCTCTGTCTCTTGTACTTGCATTTTTCCACACAGGCACAAGCATGTCGACTGCCGGCCCTGCCCATAGAGTTCAATCCGCCGTGGTCGAGTATGGATATCCTCAAGGCCACCTAGGACATCTGGGCCCCGAAGAAGAGGCTGCCTTCACGAATTTCAAGGCTCTATGTGCCGAGAAAGGATACTACACCGCAGGAGAGACGGCTGATCAAAACAGTCATGACGACGAAACGTTACTGTAGGATTCCCACGCCGCTCAGAGCTGCCTTTGCTTGGTAACCTAACATCCAACGCAGGCGGTTCCTCCGCGCGCGACGCTTCATCGTCGCAGACGCCTTTACGCAATTCAAGGACACAGAAGACTGGCGAAAGGCCAACCAGATAACACAGCTCTACGAAACTATAGACTTAGAACACTATGAGGAAACTCGCAGATTGGTATGCTGACACTGATTCCCTCTTCCAACAACCAACTAACAAAGCCAACCAGTATCCACAATGGACAGGTAGTTTATGTTCTATTGTTTGTCCAATTGCAATTCTAACCAACCCATAGGCCGGCGCGATCGTCGCGGAATTCCCGTCTACGTCTTCGAAGTCAAACATCTACACTCCAAAGCCATGGCCGCATACGAGAAATCCGCCCAAAAAACTCACACCAAAGCCCAAACTGACGGAAAGACCTCCCAGAAAATGCTACGACTCTTTGCATTATACGAAAATCTTGTTCAATTCGTCCTGCCGTTATGCTCACAATTGACCGATAGAGAGAATGCGAAAACACCCATTACGCAGAGTAATAATATTGTTGACATTTCGGGCGTGGGTTTGAAACAGTTTTGGAATTTGAGGACGCATATGCAGGATGCTAGTACCTTGGCCACGGCGCATTATCCCGAGACTCTAGATAGGATTTTTGTATGTTTCTCCTGGCCCTGCTCTTGTGCGAGACATGGTCGTCGCTCTGCGTACACCCCAAAGATATTGTGCTAGAAGTTTTGGAAGAATTGCCTCAGTTATTCCAGTTCTGAGCATCAATCGAGAAAGATGGTGGCCAAGTCTCTGAACGGCTCGGGTAATCAAGACGATTGCTCAAAGCTTGTTGGCACACTTTCAAGCTTACTCGGGTGTACGCGGAACAATAACCATATTTCGTGTACCTTTGAGAAAGATTTAACTTATTTGTATGAATGCTAATCTTTGATATCAGATCATCGGCGCTCCCGCATTCTTTCCTACCGTCTGGGGCTGGATCAAAAAATGGTTTGACCCAATCACTACCTCCAAAATCTTCATTCTCTCCTCGCACGATATGAAAAACACCCTTGAATCTTTTATCGATCCCAAAAACATCCCCAAAAAATACGGGGGCGAGCTGGAATTTCAATTCGGCGATATGCCTCTTCTCGACCCCGCAATGGCGAATATCACCACCTGGGAAAATGGTAAAACGGATTTGGCACACGGACCCATGATTTGGAAGAAAGAAGGTGAATACTTACGAGCCGTGGCAGTGGGAAGTGAAGGTGAAGGGGGGAAGTTGAGAAGAGAAGACGTATGTCTAGTGAAGAGACCGGTTTTCGAACCAGAACCTGAAGCGGTTGTCGTCCCTCAAGAAAACGGTATTCTAGAAATCCCAACAGAGGCTCCGATTCTGAGACCGGAATTACTCACTGCACCTACGGAAACGGATCTCCCTAGTACGATAATGCCTACTGGACCAGCAGTTTTGGATGGCACGAAGCCCGTGGATGCCGCTGCCGTGGGAGAAGTATTGAAGGATCTGAGTCTGGATGAGAAGAAGGAGGGCCTGGTTAATGGGAGTGTGACGGCGACTGCGCCCGTGGTTGCGCAGGGGAAGACGACGTGATCGATGTGTAGATACCCTAGTTAATAGAATGCTTTTGTTTCGGGGTGGGAAAACTTAATATATGGTGTGTTCTGGGGTTTTTGGGCTTTCTTATTTGGGGGTGTGGAGTGTGAATGTGAGAGTGAGTGTGAGGTAGTTGTTGGGGTTGGGATTGGGGCTATCTGGATAGACTCGGAATCTAGATCCCAATAGCGTGTGGGACTTGGGGGGTTGGGGGTTGTATATAATGGGTGGGTGGATGCACCGTTACGGTGGACTGTTGTGGTAATACTGATTGATTATGCACCGTGCACAGATGGGGATTCTCTATTTACATACGGTACAAGTATGGGGTAGCGAAGCGAGACTTGGCTGAGATGATTAGAAGGGGCAGGCCAGGTGGTTGATTATAGACTTGTTGTGTTTCTCGAGTAGAAGGGGTTTTTGAGGATGGGCTTGTTCTCTAGGTTTTGGGGTAGGTAGTGGGTTGGTGTTGGGTTTTGGATGGGCAACAGATATTTGGGGCTGGGGAGGGAGAAGGAGGAGAGGGGGAGAGGGGAAAGGGAGTGTTGGAGAGATAGTTAGATGGATGGATAGGTTGATAGATGGATAAATTCCCCTATCTCTGTCTTCTTCTTTTCCTCCCTTTTTTCGCTGGTGATTGTGGGTTTGGGGGGGGGGGGGGGGGGGGGAGAGGGGTTCTTTTCGTTCGTATTTAGTATTTTGGAGGTGGGAGATGGGTAGGTAGGTAGGCAGGTAGGTAGGGAGGGTAATGGGAGGTTGTTTACTGATGTGTGAGGTTTTGGTGTCTGGGTTTTCTTCCTTGGGGTTCTGAGGGATTGATTGATTGGGGGAGATGGGAGTAAGTGATGAGGTGAGGTGGGGAGGGAAGTAATTCATGATTTAGATTATGGGGAAATGGATATAGAGAATCCGAGGCGGGAGAGAGAGAGAGAAGGTGGGGAGGCTGGGGGGCTGGGGGGCTGGGGGGCTGGGGGGTAAAACAAACCATGCTATCCGGCTAACCAAACTCATCTAAATGCCAATGCTCGCTTAACCATTCTCCTATTTCGTGAAATTGTAAGAAATTTGGAAATGATGGGAGGTTGCTAGAGGTGCTAGAGTCGGATTCTAGACCTTGATCTAATTTCATTCTTATCCCTGGTTCCCTTTAGGATACTGGGTAAGGGGTTATAAATGCTTAGTTCTATGACGGGGTGCTCTTTATATGTTTAGGGATTAGAGGCATGAAGAATTTGGGTTATTAGAGGTGAATGTAGTGATAGTAGATACGAAATAGGTTGAGCCTTTCGGTTAGTTAATAAATACTTCTTTGTAGGATGTGTGGGTTTTTAATATAAAGCTTTCCCGTAAGCTAAGTTAAAATAAGTACTCAGGTTTAGAGTAGGTGTGGAGTTACTGAGGAAGGGTTAACGAGCGCGTTTTTTGGAGGAGTGGGGTTTTAGATGTGTGAGTGTGGGACTTTGGTATATCAAGAGACCTGGGAGAAGGATTGTTACGGTGTAGAGTTGATGGGATGGTCGTCGTAAGGGTAGTAGGGTAGGTGGTTGTGAGTTGGTAAGGAATTGGTGGTTTAGTTGGAGATGGAGATGGATATTTTGGATTATCGACCACGAGCTTATTATGAAATGGTGGGGACTTTTGTTAGGAAGGAGGTCAGTTGTTAGTTGTGTATAATGTGATGGATATTAGATTCCTAGGAAATTGCAAAGGTAAATGGCGGATTTGAGACATCCTAACTCGCACGGGGAGAAATGATTGAAAAGCAGAGATCTGAAAGTATTTTCAATTCTGTGTTTACTTAATATCCTTAGCTTGACCTTTTGATGCTTTCTCATTTATACCCTAACATTCCGGTCTTTACTGTTGAAGTGGAACAAGTATCTTGACTAAGAAGTGCAAAGCGAACTCGCTTATATACAGTGAAGACTCTTCCAGCGTGACAAGCTATAAGTGGGCGTGTAGATCTATTTCAACAATTACTCCTGCGCTTTCATGGATAAAAGTGGCTGTTGATTATCTTATTACATCTACATTTCCATTTCCTGGCTTTTTGTTACTAGCCTTGTGTTAGGCGTAAGGGACTTTGATCATGAAAAAGGGTATGTCGTTACAAAATAGGAAGATCTTATAAGCTTTAACCTCGATTAACTAAGCCTTGGTTGCTAGCTGAATGAAGAAACATGGGCATTACTATGTTGGATCCAGCGATATAGTTCCTTGCACGTAGAAGGATTGAAAGACATATGTTTTCGATGTGGGTGATAGGACCGTTACGCGAGGAGCTATCTCTCTGAACCTTTTGAGCTATATACAATGACGTCTACTTCGCCACTCAACAGGGGTCTTTCAGTTTTCAATAGCTAAAGGAATTTGCCGGCATTGGGTTCGTCCTGTATTTTAGGGGCAGATTTCCTGAAATTGCGATTGTACATCTGTATCGCCTTACACATCTTGGGTCGTAACAGGAAATATGAGGCATAAGTGCTTGGGCTTTGAAGGGTTTCACTGCTACAACTGGATAGATTGGAGACGGTTGTGGCTTGTAGTTAAGTCTGTTCATATAGAGGATATTATAAAGGTTATGTGGCAGCGTCCAGGGGCAAGGAAGGCAGCTTGAGTGGGTTCATAGAGCTACGCTGTCTTTCATTGAGATCAGAGGTCGTGTTGGCAGTAGAAACAGTGTCTCCATAATCCTTCAGAGCGGTCCGAGTATAAAGTGGACTGCGGCTACTTGATGAAAAAAATCTTATAGTTTCTCTCCCTTTTATATACCTACACTCTCACACCTTCAAAGGATGCAAGTAGGTCTATTTTTATGCGATTTCAAAAGTAGGTTGATGTTCATTCACAATATCTCGCCTCGCTCGCTAAGAAAGCGGGTCCTCGGTTACGTTGCCAGTCCACCAAGGCAGGCGTGGTAGGCGCGACGCGACGTTGTCGTTGTTGTCGCGCAGACACACCGAGTATGGTACGGTAGGCAATTTAAACAGGCACCAAAAAAAAATATAAAAGCAATGCAAAAAAATTGCAAAAACTTAATTACCAACCGTACAAGTACGGTGGACCTTAAGAAACACAGACACTATTTCTAGCCAGTTTTTTGCTCCGATAGGAGAAGGGGTCACAATTTTATGCCTTGTCATCGGCGCTTTCCCAAGTGTATTGCGAACGGGTTAGGGTTGAATACGAGAACTGGGTGTCTTATTTGTGGTTATGAGGGAGAACTTCGGAAGGGTACTGTTGTGGGTAGGTATGTGGGTACCTATATAGTGAATCAGGGCTACGATACACATATTACTGAACAAAACAAAGAATATCTGCAAGATAATAGGATGTGTTTTGCGTATCGAGGGTGACTAAGCAAGCTCGCATATATCGTTTGATCCATGCGATCACTTGTCCACAACAACAACAACAAATCCAGTGATTGTTGTTGCACGCTCGCAAGAGCAGTTTCTTCTTAACCCTCCACCATCCCCAAGCTGGCCACTCTCGTACATGGACCTGAGTATAAGCAAAAGTAAGGTAAAGGATAGCCTTCCATTCAAACCAGATCTGAAAATTGGTCACACAGAAAAAGAGTTGAGGCGGGAAAGGATCTGCTAAGTTAGTGGAAGTCCAGCGTAAAACATCGCCATGTCCAAGACTCACCTTTTCAATATATCGCACTCCAACTCTTATTCCGTCTTCATCTTCAAATTCTCTGGGATCCCCAAAATTACTATTCCCTGGATCCAAACAGGTCAGACAAGTCTGTACGACCTCTGAGTACTTGGTTCCCATACACTCGCGAAGTGGACCTCGCGCGAGTGAGAGGAAATAATCTTTGGGAGATGATAAGATGAAGTACATCATTTCTTCTTTAGAAATTGTAGATGGAAATCCGAACATGCTCGAAAGGGTTGCGTTTGAATCGTTTGAATCGTAGGTCACGAAGCTCTCCCACAGGCCGATCTCGAGGAGACAAACACCAAGGTTGTAGATATCGTGTTGCATGATGAATTCATCCGCTGGTATGGCACCTTGTCGGGAAGGATGTCGATACAGGTTTCGCTCAATAGTCTCATCTCCTAGTCTTCGAGTCCGTCCTTCCTCTTTCCGAAATCCCTCGAAACCAAGGAGGTATACTGACAATGGTTCTTTCCCTGGGTTCTCGAACAGGAGTATGTTTTCCGGGCGAATGTTCTTGTGTACGAATCCGAAGACATGCACATAAGTGACGGATTTCGCTAATTCCTGAGCGATTGAGAACCTTTGTGACAGAGAATTTGGCTTTTCAGTGCTGAGCAGAAAATCCCGGAGACTTCTAGGAGTTGATGAAGTGGGTGGGGTTCGGAACACCATCATGAAAGACGATTCACTGGGGCCACTTCCAAATGAGGGGCTATCTTCAACAAAGCCTTTGCAGTTTAATAAGCCGACTGTTTGGGGTTCAACATGTTGTAAGCGCTTGGCCAGATCCCTGATATTGATCTTGGTGATTGAATAGTCCTTGGAATCAACGAAGCCGATGTTGTCTAGAATAAATGTAGAGGTTGCGTTGGATCTGACTTTCCTTGCGATCTTGGAGTTGGAAAACCGAATATCAAGAAGTTCCATTTTTGCAATCTCAGTAGAGGGTAGCCAAAGCTTTGGAGAAGAGCCACTGATCGACGGCGTATCCTCAAATATGTTCCTTCGTATGATGGAAGTAGAAGGTATGTATTCCCCGAGTTGTGACTCTTCATTCGAAAGCGTTGTCGACTCTGTCATCAAATTTCTTCAAAATGAGAAACCAGGAAGGGTCCGAAATTCGTGGCCAGTTTCAAGAGCTTCTATAGCCTCATCAAGGCCATCCTTTCTAAATGCGTACTTCAGCGCTCTTGGTGTGAATGTGACACTTGATTCGTCTCCAGGTGATCCAACTTGAACCTTAACAAGCCCTTTGAGGATCGAGGTTGCGACTTCGAGTTTTCCCACTAGCATACGCAATGTGCGTTCGTAAAGTGCTTTATGATCGTCATCCATCACTTCATGGACCTGCCTTAAGCAATGAAGTTGAGTAATGCAGCGATGCCACCCGTTTTCTAACCTCAAAGCTCTTTCTTCTATTTCTTCCTCGGCGCCTCTCAAGGCTTTACATATTTTTCTCAGCTCGTTTCCATACCTATAAATGTTAGCATAAAGCGAATAATTAGTCAAGTAGCCTCTTACTTAAGGCACAAATCCACTACACCCACAATTGCAAGGGCAAGTTCTGCAGACATTATTGTAGTAGCGAAGAAAGATGGAGTGAGAAGATTTGTTTCCAGAGGGTTTCTTAAAATCATCCTAGTGGTATTATATCGGGGAGGTTCGGCTCAGCCACCACTGCGCCCATTGCATCGCATGCAGTCAGCACAGGAGCACGCAGGGTGGTACAGTATATTATTCAGATGCCCCGGAGCCTTGTCCTTTAAGACGACATGATCCCGCGCGACATGCTCCCTGAGCTTGTGCAAGACTCGAAATTGGAAGCAAAATTCCACCCAATGTGACGACACGTACGATATGTTGCCCGTGGGCGTCCAAGGTGTAGGTTATGGAATCGTAGAACTGTCTTATTCGAAGATTCTAAGCTGAGGAGAAGAGGAGAGCTCGAGAGAGCTCGAGTCTACATACATGGTGTGGGTCGCTAAGCGACGCCACGTGATACAAGTGGCACGTGATGGTCAGAACCGTCACACCCAAACGCGGACATACAGTACTAGGCGATAAGTCTAAGCCATTTAGCCGAGTGCCGATTTCCCCTACTATAACTACTCCTATATATACGAGTACCTTACTATTAATACGTACTAGAATTTAATAAGAATTAAATGAAAAGAATTCCCTAGGTTAGGGCTATAAAATATACTATTTAAATCTAAAATCGGATAAAAAGCGTACTCTAATATTTAGTATACTAGCTATTCGCCGCGATATAGGCCTCTATTCTAGCTAGTATACTCTTATAGAGAATATTAAAAGACTCTTTATCTAAAGTATCCTACACTACTTATAGAGTACTTTTAAGCCTTTGCTTTAAATCCTTACTTGTAACAGACGTGCTTCTGGACAGTCGGAACAAACAACACTCTATTCTTAGGGCAAAAGACGAGGAGAGAAGGAGAGCTCGAGAGAGCTGGGAACTAAATACAGGTCGTGCGCGCTAGCTCCTCGCTAAGCGAACATGTGACATCCAGCCCTCGTGACCATAACCGTCACATTACTATTAGATTTATCTATAGCTATTATAGGGAATATCTTAAAGACTCTTACTTTAAGTAACTACTAGATATACTTAATTAGGTTAAGATTAAGAGAGTAGAGTAGCTATTCTTTTAAAATATCGATCCTATAAAGCGTAAACTACTCTCTAACTTTTCTAGTAGTATAAATAAAAGTATTATCTTATATAAAGAGGTACCCCCCGCCCCCCTACTCTAACTTCTCGAATATTAGAGCTACTTCTACTTCGAGGACCTCGAGGTAGCTCTCTATACTATACCTATACTTCTTAGACTTAAAATCTTAGTCTATAATATATAGGTTACTCTTTCCGCGGTCTTAAAAGTACTCCTAGATTATAACCTTTATATTCTTCTTATAGTTATATATCTAGATTATCTCTTAATTCTATACTTAGTTAGTAGTATAAAACAGTTACTCGGCTCGCTTACCCCGCCCCCGCTCTATAGAACACTTGTTACTCTAGTATATAAGGCTCTATTCCTCCTTAGTAATATAACTTTATTTTAGATACTAGGTAAGTTAAGTAGCTATATAAGCTTTTATAAGAGTCGGGCGGCGTCTAGCCCTCTAATTAGTTATACTAGCGTCCTTAAGGATTATCTTTAGGGTAGTAGTCTTAAAAGAGAGCTAGTATACTATAATAACTTATATATAAGTATCTTTTAGGTATTTATATATATATTTAAGTATATATTATACGTTTAAATTTAAGTATTCTTTTAGTTTACTAATACGTAGTAGAGTCTTGCTATTAGTTCGAAATAGCTCTAGAGAAAGGATATTATATACTACTTCGTAGGTAATATCGAGGACTATTTTTATCTTTATAGATTTAGTACCTTTATAAGTTATACTAACTACCTAGCCCCTCTAATATAGAGTTAATTCATAATTATAAGCTCTTAGGAGCGTAATATTATATAATAGCGTACGAATTAGAGGTATATTAAAAAAGTTGTTATAACGTGGTTTACTACCGAGCGACGCATATCACCGAGCGACGCACTTTTCCCCACCCTACTACTTATAAACTTCAAGACGCGTTTTTTCAACCATTTATTATGGAAATTCAAACCCAAGAAGCGCGAATCATTCTAGCTATCGAGGCTATTCGAACGTCTAAAAAGCTAAGCAAACGCTCTGCAGCAAAGATCTACAAGGTCCCTGAAGCAACACTTCGATATAGAATAGCTGGCCGAACCTATCGCCCTGAAATTAAAGCTAATTGTTACAAATTGAACGACTTAGAGGAGGATACAATCGTTCGATATATACTTAATCTATATTCGAGAGGATTTGCGCCCCGCCTAACTAGTATTAAAGATATAGCGAATCTCCTACTCAAATCCCGAGGGGTACTACGCGTCGGGAAGAACTAGGTATATCGATTTATTTAACGACGACCAGAGTTAAAGACGCGTTTTAATCGCGTTTACGACTTCTAAAGAGCCTTGTGCGAAGATCCGGAGCTTATTAGCGCGTGGTATCGACTAGTTAAGAATATACAGGCGAAATATAGTATTATAGACTCCGATCTCTACAACTTTGACGAGACAGGCTTTATAATAGGTATAATCTCCCTAGCAATAGTTATAACTCGCGCAGATCGACATAGCAGAGGCAAGGCAATTCAGCTAGGCAATCGGGAATAGGCGACAGCAATTATTTGTATTAATAGCAAAGGTTAGAGTATCCCTCCGTTTTTAGTAGTTCAAGGGAAGAATAATCTTACAAGTTAGTATACTAAGGGCGGCCTCTCACACGACTAGGTTATTAAACCTACAAGTAACAGATGGACAAATAATAAGACAGGTCTAAAATAGCTTAAGCACTTCGACAAGCATACTTCTACTCGAGCAAAGGGTCTATATCGAATACTTGTCCTTGATAGACATAAGAGTCACGAGTCGGCCGAATTCCAAGAGTACTACAAGGCACACAATATCATTACTCTCTGTTTACCTCCTTATTCCTCTCATTTAACCCAGCTACTCGATATTAGGTGTTTTAGTGTCTTAAAACGGGCATATAGTCGAGAAATTAAGACTTTTATTAAAGCTCATATTAACTATATTATAAAGGTCGAGTTCTTTCTCGCCTTTAAAGCAGCCTATTCAGCCTCTATGACAGCTTAGAATAGCCAAGCTAGATTCCGTAGAGCTGGCTTAGTGCCTTTTAACCCGCAAGCTGTTCTTTCAAAGCTTGATATAAGGTTACGGACTCTAACACCTACTATCACCCCCTCTGCCGATATCAACCTTTAGGTCTCATAGACTCCTCACAACCCAACTAATACTCTTTTACAGACGATATTAGTTAAGAATCGGATTGCACGTCATCAAGGAAGCTCGCTAACCCCTATTTTCCAGACAGTAGCTACATTAGCTAAGGGTACGGAGCTGTTAGCTCATAAGATGACTTTATTGTCAGCCGAAGTCCGTACCCTTCGCAAGGTAAATAAAGCACTAAGTAAACGCCGGAGGGCTAAAAAGACTCGGGTCCGTTAAGGGGGGGCACTTACTATAGAGGATACGCAGGACGTATTAGCTCAGAAGGAAGTAGAGGAACAGGCTCGACGCGACAAGCGCTCTGAGGGGGGTAGGCAAAAGGAGGGGTAGCCGTCTAGGCGATGATATAGTACCTGCGGGAAGTCTGGTCATAATACACGAACTTGTCAAGAGGCTATAGATACTTCTAGTTTATCAGATTTAGATTTAGATTAATTAATATAATGTATTGTGATTATTTAATTTTACCCTTTAGGTAGTAGGGTAGGGAAAAGTGCGTCGCTCGGTGATATGCGTCGCTCGGTGGTAAACCACGTTATAGGAAAGAAAGAGGGTTAGAAACACGTCGCGTTATTTAAGTGGATTTCGTCGGCAGTCGGCTAAAATGGCTCAGACTTTCCGACGGGTACTGTACCCACTGCGATAGTCCATACGAAATCATCGGGTCGAGGAAAGATTCAGCAAGATATATGGATACGCGAGAGAAAGCTTGGCCAAGGAGGATACGGGATTGTCTGGCTGGAAAGAAATAATGGGAGTGGTCAAGGGGTCTCTGAGCTGCGTGCAGTAAAGGAGTTGAACATACAAAGGTATAAAGCGAGAGATTGTGTTCGTGAAATGGAGGCACTGGCAAAATTCTCACAAGACAAGGTTAGCTGATCTCGACTCCCCCTTTTTCGAGTTTGACTGATCATGATATAGTTTGTACGATACTTCGTCAAATCCCACAGGTGGTTTGTGAGCAACAATCATTTATATATCGCGATGGAATATTGTGAACACGGGGATTTGAGGAGCTATTTAAAAGAGCACGGGAGGTTGCCAGAGGGGCAGGCTCAAGATACTGCATGGCAAATCCTCCAAGGGCTACAGTTCATGTATCAGAACAAATTTGCACATCGAGACTTAAAGCCAGCGGTATGTTGATTGTGGCAAGATGAGGAATTCCAAGTACTGATATGTAAAAAGAACATTCTTATTAAGAGCAAAACTTCGGACGAGTGGCATGTAAAGATTTGCGACCTCGGTCTTAGCAAACGAATTGAAGGGGCAACGGCTTCCACAGTCAGAGGGACTCCAGGATTTACACCCCCAGAGATCTTTCTGGGAGTATCCAAGGATTCTAGTACGGTATATCCTTTTGCCATTGATATGTGGTGTCTCGGAGAAACTGTTTATAATATCCTGACACTCAAGCCCGCTTTCAACGATGTTTCGGAGCTACTGGACTACTCCAAAGAAGCATGCGTGTTTCCAGTCAAGCCATTGGAAAGGGCTGACGTGAGTGAGAGTTGTGTCAACTTCATTAAAAATTGATGCAACCAACCCCCGAACTTAGATCAACCACACAAGAAGCGAATGAAGACCATTGGATGCTGGCTGCGTCAGAGCTACCCCCAGGTTTACCAGACTTTCGAAACCTTCCGCTAAACTCTTCTTCTGACTTAATAACCTCCAACCAAGCGAAAGTAGACGACCAGCCTTCTGGGTCGTGGAGCACGAGCACTCAGCAGATACCTCAAAGGCGAAGGAGCTTCAAGACCACTCATTCGAGATCGAGGTCAAGATCGTTGAACCGCAAATATCGAAGAGCCAGAAGCAAAGGTTCGAATGAGAACATCATCGAAAGGTCCATCCCATTGCGCAGTAAGAACAGCGTTGTCGAATCAGGGACGACGGAAAGACGACGCCATGGATATTATGACGTTGATGAGTATGACCGCAAGTTTTCACCAAATAGTTCATTCCAAGGCGAAGGCTCTCGCATTGGAGAGGAATCCGGTATTGGCCACTCATGGGCTATCGGTGCTGGTATGGCAGGGGCCGCTCTTGGAGCTTCAGGTTAGAAGTCCATCCACTACAAAAGTTTTGGTGCTAATGTTACGATCAAAGTTATCGCGAACATGGCCAGACCTTCTGCAATACCTCGTGCAAAGTGGCCTCGGGAAAAAGTCCCCAAAATCAGGCTTTTACCCAATGGCGAAAGGTCTCGAGAAGAGGCCTTCGGAGGTTTAGATAGGGCTCGCAAAGAGGCCCCCAAAGACAGGCGTTTACACCATGGCGCCAGGCAGTCCGATCGGAATGGGAACCAAGATTATAGTCAAATGCCTCAGAGAAAATCAGCGCCCTTGCGAAGAAAACTTGAGTATTTCATACCAGGGGACGGCATCGATCGAGAAGTTATCTCAGAAGATATATGCTTCTATCTAGGACCTGATGCACGTGTACGATCAGGAGATTACCAACATCCACAGACAGGACAAATACAAGCAGTTTACTTCATCAATGCCTACGATATACTTACTACGGCTCATGTCTCAGACCTTAAGGCGGATTCAGAGATGTGGGACGCTGAGAGAAGGGCTATGGGAGACATCATGATGAACGCTGAATATAGAGCGTCGAAAGTATGTAAATCAAGGCATTATTATGGTTCCTCAGAACCAAATCAGCCTAGATATATTATGGGAGGCTTGAAATTGCGTTAGCAAGTAATATAAGGGGGTAATTCTACAATATCTTCGAGTACAAAAAAGTTACTTCCAGTTTGCCAATAGTCTTAAATAATCTTACCATGAGTATTATCTTGAAATGGAAAAAGTGTATAAATCTAGCTATTTCAGTACTCGAGTACAAGTAGCCTAAATCGTTCTTACCTGCCATATATCTTACCAAACCCTGTTATCACGCGTTTAAAGTCTTATACTATGAGGTTTTCTTTCATTCCCACTTTCTGGGCCTCCGTTTCCCCTCCACTTCATCATGTTCTCTTCTAGTTATCAATTTTACTGCCAGCAAATTCGCAACTTTCAACATATCGAAGTAATATTATTAGGTGATTAACTTAGAAAAAGCTCTTTGCTAGTTACCAATACCTCTACTACCTGTATCCTTAGACTTCTATCACAATAAAGTGTCTAAATCAGTAAAAGAAACAATATCACTTCCCACGTTATCACCTTGTAATACCAACTCCAAGCATTTCAAATCCCCCAGAATTATCCCCCTACCCAGACCTCTTCTAATACACCTACCCTATTTCCTAAATCTCACACCAACCGCCGACCGTGATCTAGCAAGACCCTAGCACACTCCCTTGCCCCCCGTCGCTAGAGTCCCTTGAACCTCTCACTAGAAGAACCTACTAACGCCCTCGTTCAACCAAAAGTCCACAGTTGTTAACTCCTTCTTTCATCAAAAGCATCAAAGATTCAACTCATTAAACCATTATCTATACCCTAACTTTCCTACAAATCTCCTCGTAATTCTCCAGCCTCAGATTAACTTACACTTGATGGACTCTACATATCCCCCGAAAGCCGCTGTCCAAACGCTACTTTGGTATATAACAAAAAGAGCCTATGAGCCCACCTCTGACAACACCTGTTCCGTCCCAGAACCACTCTGAGGATAGGAGAGCATGGAAGGGAGACATTGTCTGTTAAGCGGGGCGGTAAGCGAGATGGCTTGTGCGCGAATTTCTTCAGGAGAGATTATAATCATTAGAGATATATGGTGAGAACTTGCAAGATGTGAGATCAAACAGAATCTTTCATTTCTTGTTTCATTATCAAACGAAATTAAGGACGAACACGATTAAGATGGCCAAGAACAAACATTTTTGTAATTAACTTTGGCGAACACTAGCTAGTTAGAAAAGGGGGAGAGTCGCTTTTGAGAAGTCATAAATCATAAAAAGTACAGCCCCAACCAATTCCTGAGGACAAAATCGACTTGTCGCCTCGAGCGACTGTGTCTCCCCGGTCATTAATTGAATTATCGTTATCATGGCACATTTTTCTTCATCGTACAACATCAACTTTCCACCATTAAATAATATCACCACCAAATCCAGAACCGCCAAATCCAGGGCCATTAAATCTAGAGCCACCAAATCCGGGGCCGTTACCTCCCCCCATGTGTGGTGGACCATGATAATCTACGAAATTGTCAAATGGATCTCTACCTTGACCAAATCCTCTTGGAGCCCCACCGGGACCAGTTGGGTCGTACCTCGCACCTGGTGGTGCATTTCCTGCCCCTGGGAAACCGCCTTGTCCCCCTCTACCAGCGAATAATGGATCGTCGAATGTAGGGTGCATTCCACCACCCATACCCATGCCTCCTCCATAGCCAGGAACAAAGCTTCGTCTCAAAGGATCATGTGGGCCAAGATCTGGGGGGTTCAAGTCTCTGTCTCCAATGCCGAATGGTGATGGGCCTCCCGGAAATCCTCGTCTTGGTCCTCGATTCATGTCAAGTTCGTCATCAAAGCCTGGTGGTGGGAAATCACCTTGAGGAATTGGACGTGGAAAATCCTGACCATGGGGAATTCCATAGGGGTTAGGACGTGCTGGTTCGGGGAGGGGTTGAGCAAGAAGATCAGGAGGAGGCCTAGCTCTTGAATCTTCTCGTTCTTGGTGGACGCGGGCGGCTTCCTCATAGCCTTCTTTGTGGAGTTTGGGTATCAATTTTTGGATGATTTCGGTCTTGAAAAGATCCGCAAGATCTTGGATACGTGATGGAGATATGAAAACTTGCTTCAGCTTTTCCTCCAAATCCGACCGATCCTCCTCGCCAGATTCCGTGATGGTGATTCGTAGTGGTAGAGCCGCGGACGAGATGTAGTCTTTGGCAGTTATTTCCATTCGAGTGATTTTCTCATCACCCAGTCCAATTCCCCTGATTTCCGCCTTTCCTCCCAACCTATCGACTTTTATTACGTATTGCATGGACGACTGTGAGTGAGCGTATACGAAAGCGTGTGAACCAAACGAAGAATTCCATTCCGGGGCAAGCCGAGGAGCTAGTTTTTCGCACTCTTCTTCTGCACGAAACGTTAGAGATGTCTCAAGGGGGATTGATTACGCAGAATACCTTTCATCTGGCCCTCCTTGAATCCCACCAACCTGAATCCAACCGCAACCATGCAAGCGTGTGAGAAGAGGGCGAGGGCTTCGTACGAGCTGCTGAAGTCGGATCCCGTATCGTCTTTGGGATGTGTTGGAATGGCTGCTGCCATGTGGGAGAGAATACTCTCGGTGCTGAGAGGATTGGGCGCCATGGCTGGATATGCGTCGAGAGTTGAGGTGTGGCAAATGAAGCTATTCCGAGCTTGGGCAGAGTGTCTGTGGTATTTTGTATCCGTGCCGAAAGAACCGGCTGGTTGGTTTATAGGTGTACTTAGTCAAAGAGAGAGTGATAAGTGATACAGTCGATGAGATTTCGATGACTTTCTGATGGCAGATGATTCTTATGGAGGTTATTTCGTGGTGTTGACTTCTGTTATGTGTAGAAGTGGTCGATGGAAATGGAGTGGGGTAGATATATGAGATGATGGCGAATCCCCGCGTTTGCCTAGAAGTCAGCCCCAGGCTACACAGGCCTGCGCCACAGCGTCACAACAGCCCAATCATCACTCCTTATAGGCTCCCCAGGACAGGGGCTTGGGAACCTGGGGATGTTTCAGGCAACCCGGTTAGTGCTTGGAGGACCCTTATCGTGGTGTTTACCCCTGAGTGATAGGTACCTAGTATGAGTACCTGTGTACTGTGATAGGTACCTGGTAGTGATGAGAGGGGCACGCCTGCACCTGCCCTTGAGATCCATATGGATCCATATGCCTACCTATGCCACGGCAATGCCATGCACCGCGAGTCGCGACTTCCTTCCTTCCTTCCTCTCGAACTTGTACCTTCACTATGCAACAACTTTTTTTCACCGTCTCTCTTCACATCGAGGGGACCTTTCAGGACTTCGCGTCTGCAACACCACTCACTCACCCTTCGACAAGGGCAACGTCACTTGGGAATAGCTTCACATATCGACACCGACCCACTCAATTGACGACATGACGGCGCCTGCGTCCCCGTTGGCAGACGGAATACTTTCGGAAGATCAATGGTTCGAAGACCTGCCCAAAATTGGCCCCGATGACCACTTTATTGATGTCGTCCGAGAACTGTCCATGTATGTGGGATCCAAGGATCTTCTGCTATCCTGATTCGGAGGTAAAGTACTAACGAGCTCTAGCTTCTTCGTCGACGAAATAACACTTCCTTACACTTTCGAACAATTCCGCACAACTGGAGCTGGCAATAAGCTTCGAAATTTGGTGGATTATTTGGTCATCAACACCAAGAACAAAGTCATCATTAGTGCCTTGCTGTATGTATCCGCCATGCCCTCCCCTCTCTTTTGTTGTCATCCAAGCTAATTCCCCTTCCAGCACTTTGAAATGGCACTTCTCTACCTTGGAATCCGATGACCCCAGAATCAACACTTCCCGGGCGAATGCATGCGAGATTGTGGCTTGGAGATTTCTCAGTCGACTTTCTGAACGGGATGCGGTCGACTATTGCTTGTACGAAATACCACCTGTACTCGACTCGCAATCAACAGCCACCTCGCTTGCAGATATTGCAGCTCCTTCGGAACGTACGAGTCTTTTGCCTAGATTCCAATCTTCTGGTAGAAACGATGCGATCCTCACCAGGCCAGGAAGTAGTAGACGAGGAGAGCTTGAGCAAGCAGTCCATTCCCTGGGATCTCTTTCACAAAATCCAAGCGGGAACAAGAAGCGGAGTAGTAAGGATCCAACGAAATCTTTCATCGGTTTGACAGGCCTGGAGATTGCAGTCGTATCTGACTCTAAGAAATTCTTGAGTCAGGCGCTTATTCAGAAGATTGTCACTGGAATCTGGCGAGGAGACATTCAATTCTGGGAAAACCTCAACGAGAATACAGTCAAGATTCCTCAGTTCTACAGCCGGGCACGTTCGGATAAATATGCGCGCCTGAGAGTACCCAAGTACATCAAGCTTTTCGAGTTTCTCTTCTTCTCCACTTTCCTGTTTCTCTACTACACCGTGCTTATGGAGCGAGATATGTATGTCTGATGAGCGTGATGCACTTCAAGTTCGGAATACTAATGAGATCCAGGTATCGCATCTACCCTTCCGAGATCTTCTTGTACATCTGGTTTGCCGCATTTGCCTATGACGAGTTCAGCGAGTTTATAGGAGCTGGAACCATGGTGTACTCAGTGGACATTTGGAATGGTTTTGACACAATCATCATCTTGATTGGTGCTGCCTTTATGGTCACCAGTAAGTTTTCCTTGTTACATGGATAGAGCGGGTTTACTGAGACGGACAGGGGCTATTGGACTCATCAATCACGATGATGATACTATAAACACCGCTTTTGACATCCTCTCATTGGAAGCGTTGTTTATGGTTCCAAGGTATGTTGGAAAACTCCCAATTCAAGCGCGCATGCAGCTAATACCCATAGACTTTGCTCACTCCTGAGTCTGCTCCCATATTTCGCTACCATAATTCCTTGCTTGAAGGCAATGATGAAAGACTTCGTCAAATTCATGGTGCTTGTTGGAATCATTCAAGTCGGCAAGTTGGCATTCTTAAATTTCTGGTTACTCTTTCTAACTGACATAGGGTTTCTTACCACATTCTCTCTCCTAGCTAGAGAGACCTTCACGATGCGCGAAATGAGTTGGACCTTGACCAAAATCTTCTTTGGCTCAAGCTCCCTGGGCTTCGATATCATGCACCAGATTGATCCCCGGTTAGGACCGCCCCTGATGCTCATATACATTTGTATGACAAACATTCTGTTAATTACTTCACTGGTTTGTGTTATGCGAGAGAGCTTCTCCAGAATCTTTGCGAACGCCCGAGAAGAACATCTCTATGTCTACTCAGTTTACGTTCTTGAAGCCTCAACCAGCAATAGTCTTACCCACTTCTACCCGCCGTTGGTATGTCTACCCAGATTTTTTGGTGGTAATTAAAGGCTAATTTCCCAGTAGAATCTCGTTCCTTTGTTCTTTATTCGGCCTCTGCGTCTTTTTCTCCCTGCTCAGTCCCTCCGAAGAGCTCGGATACTCGTCCTGAAACTCAGTCACCTTCCTATTGTCTACTTTATTTGGGTTTTGGAACATCTCCCATGGAGAAAATACAAGTCAGGGGAAGACTTGTTTTCGTCAGAGCTGCCGGAGACAACACGCATTCTCATAGAATCAATCAAGGCCAAAGAGGCGAAGGCAAAGGCGAACCGAGGCCCGCTTTCATACTTCCATGACCAGGATATTAGTAGAGTTCACTCGGATAACATCCATGGTACTTCGCCTTCGCCTGGTAAAGACAACTCGAGCCCTTTGCTCTCCACCAGAGATAGAAGCTTCAGATCCAAGCAGCATGTCGAGGATCTCTCACTGGTGAAGGAGCGGGAGAAAGAGTTAGAAGAAAAGGTGGCGGATTTGAGTGTTCAGATCGCAAAACTGACAGCATTGATAATGAAATCGCAAGCGCAGAGCAAGTCCTGAGGTGTCTGAAGCTGTGCTTTAGTTGGACTAGGACGAGCAAAATGACTTGATGTATGGTAGTTGTATATTTTGGTTGGAAACCGTTGTCATTCTGCCGGGTTTTCTTTTGGCATTTCTTTGGATTACTGATTGGGCATGGGAGGCGAATTGCGATCACGGAGTTCAAGTTAAAATTAGGCATGTCAGTAGAGGAGTTGAAATTGATATGATTGTATGATGATTGCGGTTGTTTTTAAGTTCCTTGTTCGGTGCTGTATACCCTGAAACGTGATTCTGCTTGAGGAATACTGCTGTAGTTTGTGGAATCACTAGAGGTTTGTCAACTAGAAATTATCTAGTATTTTTTTCTCCGGCGTTAGTTTATTGGGGAGATATTATATAGCTGAGTCGGCCAGATATTGCTTTGTCAAGTTTTTGATTTCATCTCTCTTGGGATTTTGGTTTGAATAGAAGTGATATGGTGAAGGACTCAAGGGTTTCTGGTGAGATAAGCTGGTGGTTTCCACGGTGTAGGAATGTCATGTAACCAAATGCCTGCATATAGTTCTGAACCTTTTTGCTATAGTAAAGGGTTTGGAGGGGTAGGCGAGAAACGAGATAGCGATTAATACCAGGCGCGGAGTTGGTGGGGCGAGAAGGCATGAGGACATACCTTGGTAGATCGACTGGCAAATCTCTTGAATCGCTGGATAGGGGAATGTTAGTTGTACTTTGTATTACGTTAGGGTGTGGTGATATTTTTTGTGTTAGTTGGTTAGACTGTTTTTCGTAGGTGCTAAGTATGAGGTATAAAGTTATTGGTACTTGATAAGCTCTAATCTGGTGTGTATAATGTTCTAGATCGGTTCGTACTATAGGCAAGTTAAATATACAATCATTGATCGGAAGCGTGTTATTACAAGTATTAGACTAAGTGGTTGATTGATTAGTTTGGTTGCTCGTTGACTAGACCGCATGATGGAAATCGTAATAAGGGGCAGGTTTGAAATACCGGATTCTTTTCTCGATTTTCTTGTGTTACGAAAGCCTGGAGCGCTGAATTTACTGTGGATCGAAAAACAGTATTTCTTATATTCTAGGTAGATACGGCATCCCAAATCTACTACTAAACCAGATAGCTTGATCGCAAATCGTAAATCGTAAATACTCGATTTTAAGGTTATTTTATAGGTTAATCGTAAGTCGTAAATCGCAAACTAGCTTAGGGTTAGGGTTATATACTAGCGCTAGAATTGAAGGTAAAACTACTCGATATAAGTGAATAAGCTTAAATTTGACTCGAATACTTATACCCTCGAATATAACTCGAACGCTCCTTTAATCCTACCCTCCCCCCCTCTATATAAAACTCTTCTACTACTAAATAACCTTCTTAACTACTATAACTACTACTATTAATCAATTCCCTTACTGCTCAGAGGAGAAGGAGGAGAGAGGACAGGCAAGTAGCAAACAATTGTTAGCGCAACACGTACTAGCCTAGCCTCTTTAGGAAGGCGCGCCGTATTACGGGCTGGGAATAAGCGACATACACGAGAATATTTCCCCGCTTCTGTCCCCTCCGCTGCCCACTCTCTCTCTCTCTTCTAAATAACATACTAGGGCACAACCCTTATACGATAGCGAGGGTGCGACAGCGGGGGTACAACAGCGAGGTTAGCGAGTGTGCACGCGAAAATTTCAAGGCTGTGAAGTTTGAGCGAGGGTAGGGGTATAGGGGTATAGACACAATATTAGGTAGCAGTAGTAAATATAAGACTTTTACGATTTACGATTTGCGATTTGGTCATCTGGTTTAGTAGTAGATTTGGGATGCCGTAGTAGAGCACATATTCAGAGTCTTTTGGCTTATTCGCAGTGCCAAAAGAAATTGCATTGCACATAAAACATAAAGAGCTAGAGGTTTATAAGATGTATCAATTTCGCCTAAACCGCTGATTGCGACATTTCTACATGGCCACAGACTACAACCTCTTTCCCCCTTTCCCGCCAGAAGCAATGGTACACAACACAACCCGAGTCAAGAGATATGACTTCCTATGTTCCAAAATGCTCGCTGTACTTGTCCAGAAATGACATGGGGATTGTACGAAGATCGATGATAGAGTCAACTCTAGCAAGGAAATCGTCCCATAGCTTGTCACAGACAGTACGCTCTTCACATTTATCACATCTACCACAATGATAACACCATCTTTCCCTATCCACGTAGACTTTCATAGCATGTATGTTGCCGCATATAAAGTGGCGAAGCTTATCAAGAAATTGATCTGCTAGTAGATGAACGCTACACTCAATATTTGGCTCAAGTGGACATTGCTAACATCAACGAAATATTTGTTTCCTCAGAACAATGCTCGATAGCTTTGTTGAATGAGGAGATACATTTGTTCTCCAGGTCTGAAATATCAGATTGGATGGTCTCTCTAACAAGCTCAAGAAACATCCGAAGTCTGATTTGACGTTGCTCGAGTACAGATTCTGCTCAATTATTAGCACATCATTATTCAAAAATCTTCTTCAACTAGATCTCTTACCCATGAACCCTTCAGGTAGGTACGTCGATTCCTTGATTTGCGTTTCACCAAATATGGACTCTTCAGTGTATTTCGGCTCACGGAGACATGATGATAACACAAGTCGAGCAGCAAGTAATCCAAAGTATTCCTTGCATCGGGGAGCCCATGTTATGTAAATAGGCGCAATGAGGCCTAAGTATTCGGCTCCCTCGACGTGCCATATATGAGAAGCATGGATATAATCAAATCCTTTCCGATCTGTTCTCCCACCTGGAAGGCACTCGGTCAACAACAAGCGATCGCTTGTTTTTTGTTGAACCATAACCAGTCTTTGGCCCACGGGTTCACAAGGACGAAGAGCCCAAATTTGTCAACAAGAATCGCCATTCGAAATAGCGCACATGTTTCCAGGCTGAGGGGGACTGCCTCAAAATCAAAATGGGCTATGCGCCATAGCACTAAAAGAGTATCACTATCCTCTTCTGAGAAATCGAGGCAGGGGGCTGCTTTATTGCAGACGCAGCAAGGGTTTTCGTATTACTTGTTGGGGTTAGAAAGGAGGAGCGTTCTCCAAACAGGGCTTGCCGCTGCTAATGCTGCAGATGAGACTCTCCCTACAACATTTTGTCCATTGTGTTTTACTATGACATCCGTGTCGCCAGCTGGTAAAAGGAGAAGAGATGCGCCAGTGACTGGCTCAGTTTCGCTAGTCATGGCTTAGGATGAGGCTTGTCCTTAGCTGTCTGATGACGTGGAAGAAATCAAAGGTGAGCTTGAGTACTAAGGTTGGGGCAAGCGTAAGATTACTCACGGTGATCGTAACTTTTGAATTGTGGAAGGTTTGATGAGAAGAGTTAGTAGGCTGGTCAGATTATAATAGTAAAATGATTCAGCGGTAGACTCAGGCTATGATCCATAACTGCAAGGTGAATTTGAAATTGTATACCAACATCACGTTCACAGCAAACTGAAGGTGAATCTGGGAAAAGGAGGGATGTTTGGGGGTTTGAACGCAGGCTGTTGAGAAGAGGACACTATAGTTCCCCTTATTTGATCAGAGCTGAAACTGTTAATATTATAATAGAGGATCTATAATGAAGTTATTTACGAATTTTTGGATGTGAGTAAAATCAAGTTTTTCTAACAAGACACGTTGATTGATTAGCAGGGTAAAGGATCTTATGAGGCCCTCAAACACGTAAGATTACAAGTAAAAAATAAGAAAACGCCTACATAACAAGCAACATCTTTTTTCACGAACTAGATTTTTTGTTCTAAACGATCTAGTTACTTCTACTTTAGACTAAAGCGCTAATTTCCTTCCGAGGACATGTTCTCTCGAGCCCCCCCTGTCTCCTACCCCCTTTAACAGGGGGGGAAAAGGGGCAGGGAATCGCCCCCTCCCTCCCCTACCTAACATCCAGGCCCAATTCGTCTCTGGTACCTCGAAGGTGCTAGAGAGGAGCAAGGTCGGACAACTATTCTATGGTGGGACTACAGAAGTAGTCGATAACTACCTAAGTCTAATTGTCGACCGCGCTCCAGCGGACATACTCCCGTCTCTATCAGAACTCTGTAACTAAATAGCGACCCTCTGCCTCTCGTTCTACTACGTATATACAACCGGCACCCTACCTCTTACAAACTAGCCCCCCTAGCAACTCACTCCTCTCCGTATCCTAGCTAGGAATAACGCCCCTACCCAACTCTCCCCCCCTCCGTCTCCCTTAAAAAAATCTTCCTTCGCACGGACCGCTAAAGCCTTGGCAGCCTCGAAGCTAGTTACGAAGCTAGCCTCGAAGCCAGCCTCGTCATACGCCTCTGTACTTCAAAGTAAACAAAATAATACCTCGCTTATCCCTCCCTAGTCTACCTAGGCCTCTAAAGGACTAAAAAAGAGGGACGACCTCCGTATCTTCGTCCGCCTCGCCCCTGACGCCCCTAAGCGTAGACTATCTAGCTACGCTATTCTTTCGGCCCTCCGTAACCCTAGAATTAGATGTAAAGACCTTGTTCAAGGGGTACTCCCTATCGCTTCTAGATTCGCTATAACTACTACTAGCAACAGCGTACAATAGACTCTTCTGTCCTTAAAGAAGGCTAGTATTCAGACCCTGTTCCGTACCGCTCGTATCGAGCAGTCTACAAATTAGGCTCTATTCCGAGCTTCCCTAATTCCTAGAAACATTAAGTTAGTAGAACTCGACGAGCGAGGCGGGATTATAACTACCCTCCGACCTACTACCTAAGAAGATATTATCCTAGTATTAAAGGAAGCTTTTAAAGTCGCGCTAGCTAGAGCGATCCTTACCAAGAACTCTTAACTAGACAAGAACCTCTATACTTCCTAGAATATCTTCTTTAAAGACTCCGACGCCGAGACTATAAATAGCTTCCTAGGGGAGGTTAACCTCTTTAGTACCCGAGCCTACCTTCGTCCTATTCCAAAGAAGGTCAAGATTATCTAGTATACTAGATACTAGGACTAGTATAATACTAGAGTCTGTGGGAGGAAAGAACGATACTAGGCCTACGGTAGTAATAACTATTCCGAAGTAAACTACCTAAGGTGTATTATCTATACCTAGTATAAGACTAAATGCCTTTACTGTCAAGGCCCTTACGTAGTAGACGCTCCTAGGTGCTAACTACGCCCTAGGCCGACAGGCCACTACTCTACCGAGAATAGGAAGACTATTGTTTAAGGCTATAACGAAATACGCCTCCGAAGCGAGGAAGACTCCCCCTGTCAGCTCTCCGACACTAATATGGGCGACCCGGTGACCCCTATTAGCACTGCCCTAGCTCTCCTTCCTATCCATAGCCAGGCTCCCCCCCTTAGTAGCTCCAGTCCTTCTACCCTCGGCCTTTCTATACCTACCCTTCTATGAGTAGGCATCGAGGAACGAATACTAGCCGTAGTCTATAGATCCTACAGATTAATATACATAGGTACGCGTCCTACTAGGAACTTATCCTATAGACGGCCTACGAGAACCGAGTCGATATTATTCTTGTCTAAGAGCTATATATCTACGCTTAGCTTGCCCAGCAGATTACAAGGAGACACCCGAACTACGACTACCTCGCACCGATTTAGGATTAGAATCTAGGTCCCCCACGGGCCCTTACCTTTATCCGGAAGGGTATTAGGGTTCTAGCGAATTAACTTCTACCCTCTTACTCCCTCTCACGAGACCTTGTTTACCTCGAGATCCTGTCCCTTTAAGGACCCCCGCTTAGTATACTTAATATTTATAATGTACCTATTGGGGCTAGAGGGGCTAGAGAGGCACTGTCCCTAGTTCTCTGCTCGGGGATAATACATACTAGGAACCTACTTATAGCCGGAGACCTTAACTCAAAAAGCGAGCTCTAGTAGCCGGACTATATTGGCCAAGAGAGCGCCTAGGCCTCCCTCCTTACTACGTAGGTTAAGGAGAAAGGTCTACAACTCTTAACTCCGCTAGGCGCGTAGACCCACAACCTTAGGAATACCCTCGATCTAGCGTTCTACTCTAGCGCCCTTCTACAAAGAGGAGCCTTTATAAACGTTAACCTAACTTTCGAGTACGGCTCCGACTACCTCCCTGTCCTAACTCGCCTACCCTAGATAGGGGGCCTAGCCGAGAAGGATCCCCTACTTCGTCTTAGTACCCTAGACAAGGAGGCCTTTCTAGCTGCCCTAGAGACTCGCCTATACTCAGATTAGCTATTTGAACTCGTAGAGGCCCCGCTAGACGGAGAACTTGACAGCCTAGCTCTATATATCGTAAATACGCTATAGGGCGCCTACCGTAGTAGCGCAAAGCGAGGCCTAGGGCATAGCTTTAGTTACCCTTGGTAGAGTATAGAGTACCGATCCCTCTTATCCTAGATAAGGGCGGCCTAGCGGGAAGGAAAAGACTAGATAGTTACTATACTACAGAAAGAACTTCGGAGGGAAATACAGAGGGCGAAGAGAAGTTACTTCCGGGACCTGATTAATAAGGCGACCGAGACTAAGGACGTCTTTAAGATCTGTAAATAGTACTAGAGTATAGGAGTATATAAGTCCCCCCCCCTAAAAGACTTATCTAGTCGCCTTAGTTATATAACAGAGGAGAAATAGAGGATTCTAGTTTAGGAACTCCTTGCAAATAAGGCCGAAATAGGGGATATTCCCTCGACTATACTAACAGTACTAACCTATAGACTCCCCTAGGCCCCTCTAACCCCTCGCGAGGTAAAGGAGTCGATCCTCGGTAAGGCCTCGACCGCCCCTAGGGAGGACAAGCTTGTTACAAGGGTATTTAAGATCGCTTAGCCCTAGATTAGGCACGTTGTCTTTACCCTATTCTAGGGTTATATTAACTCTAGATACTACCTAAAATACTTCCGCTTAGCGATTATAGCTATTATCCCGAAGCCGAATAAGAAAGATAAGTCCTTGCCTAGGGCTTACTACTCTATCTCCCTCCTCTCGGTTCTTAGTAAGGGGCTCGAGAGGCTCCTTGCTAAGAAAGTCTCCTGGATTAGTATTAAGGAGGTAGTACTCGGACTAAACTAGTTCGGGGCCCTCCCTCTTCGCGTAGCTATAGATCTTACAACGTACCTTACTCACGATATCGAGGAAGCGCTAAGCGAGAAACTAGAGGCCTTACTTCTTACGCTAGATATAAAGGGGGCTTTCGACGCTGTTCTCCTAGGTTGTCTTATTAAGAGACTTAGGGAACAGGGCTCGCTAGACTACTTTATCTCCTAGGTTACCTCTTTTCTCTCTAATAGAATAGTCTATATTAAGCTTAACAGGGAGGTTAGGGTAACTACGCCTTTAAAGTACAGGCTCCCTCAGGGATCGCCGATCTCTCTAATCCTGTTTATACTCTATGTTCAGCCCCTCTTTTCTTCTAGCCTAGGAGACCTTCTAGTCCTTAGGCGGTTTAGATACGCCGACGACGTCGCCCTTCTTATAATAAGTATAAGTAAGACTAAGAACGTTAGCTCCCTCTCTAAACAAGTAACCTATCTACTCTAATAGGGTATAGACAAGGGAATTACCTTTAATAGTAATAAGTCCGAGTTAATTTATTTCTCCTATAAAAGAAAACAGAAGGGTTGTAGTATCTACTAACCCTTGCCTATTATAGTTAGTAACAAGACTATCTTCCTAACCTAAGAGCTCCGCTAGCTTAGTATCTACTTCGACCCGAGGCTTTCCTTCCTTAGCTACGTTAAGCGAATAGCGGGGAAAGCTACTATAGTTACTTAAGCTCTAAAGAGTTTAATAAACATAGTTCGCGGCTCTCCCCTACACCTCCTAAAACAGGCGGCCACCGCCTGTGTTCTCTCTATCGTATACTTTAGTAGTAAGACCTAGTACCCTGGCCGGTCTAAGACTAGAGGGTCGAAGTTATAGTAAGTTAATAACCGAATCGGTAAACACCTCGGCCTCCTTAGCTAGGTTATAAATAAGTGCGCTAGAGTTATTCTACTAGTCTATAGGACTACCCCCTCCTTAGTCCTTCTTCTCGAGGTAGGACTACTCGCCCCGGAAATCGCTCTTATAGGACGTAGAGAGGTACTAGAGGCTAGAACTCGACGTCTTGACCTAGACCACCCCCTCCGGCGTTGTGCCAACTCGCCCTGCCTTAGCTCTAGGCTCTTCTATAGGAATAGGCGGGCCCTCCTACCCTCCGAGTCTATAGACCCGATCTATGATCTCCTATAGACCCGGGGTTTCGACCGCGAAGCCCGTCTTACTACTATAGGCGGTCCGACCCCTATAGGGGATAAGGATACATATAAGGAGCGCTTCTTAGAATTCCTAGCCACCATACTACACACCGACCTAGTTATCTATACAGATGGCTCTAGGCTAGAAGACGGGAGTACCGGGGGTGGAGTCTACCTTACTCGGGGCGGCTCTATCCTTAACATAAAGTCCTACCCCTTTGGGCAGACCCTAGAGATATATAACGCCGAGGCTAGAGCCGCTCTACTCGGCCTTGAGCTCGCTATAAGGTCCCCCTCCTAGACCTAGGCTCAGCGCTGCTAGGTTTGCCTCGATAATCTAGAAGCTACGCTTTAACTCTCCTTCTGCTCGGTAGGGACCTCCTAGGATGTCTTTAACAAAGTCTATTCCCTTACTTAGTAATATCCGGGCAAAGTAGCCTTTCGTTGGTGTCCGAGCTACAATGGGATATACGGGAACGAAGTCGTAGACAGGGCCGCCGGCGTCGCCGCTCGCGCTATACTGAACAGCCCTCCCCCCCTTTGTACAGCCTCGCTTAAGAGACAGGTTAAGGAGGAAAGCTCTAGGCTGGCTAACAATCTCTAGCGTACTACCCTTCCCCCCCTTTATAAGGACCTAGGAGTTGTAAGATAGGTTCTAAAACCTCGGTCCCTTAAGCTCCCACGCGAGGTTCTCGGGCGCCTAATAGTAGCTAGAACTAGCCACGGGGACTTTACTATTTACTATACCCGGTTCTATTACCTCGATACTCTCTACGAAGCCGGAGACTGCTCCTATAGCAGGGAGAAGACACAATTCCACCCTCTATTCTACCGAATAGTTAAGCGAAAGATCCCTAAACTTATAGCGAAAGCTAAACGCGACCCTCGCCTTCTCTTTGGCCCCTTCTCGGAGAAGCTTTTTAGAGAGTTCTTCTATAAATCCAACTTCTACTCGGAGATTTGCCCTATACAGCCGGCCTCCGACTAGTCCTTTTACTACCTTCTTTTAGTCTCCCTATTATATTTACCTGTTTAGTTACTGGGGCTTGTCTAGAAGCGGGCCTGCTCCTTTCTCTGTCACCTGTAGAGTAGTCTTGTTTCTACACCCCCTGTCACCTAGGGCACCCCCCCTAGCGTCCTTTGCCCTACTGTGGGATTTCTAGAACCTAGTTACGAGTCGGCTAGTTGTATTCGCCGGACGTTAAATAAAATAAAATTAAGTTAAGTTAAATTAAGAAAACGCCTAAGTAAAAAGATACAGAAAGATCAATTTTAGAGGTCAGGAAACCATTCGTAGTCTATAACTAGTCCATATGCCTCAGAATGTCTAGCTTTCTAATACTTCTGACCAGTGTTCATTGCTCAGTTGCCTGCTTGATGGCTGGGGAGGAGCTGTATGTTAAAGTACAGAAAGTATTCAGTGCCAAGTAGAACTGGAGCTATTCTGCCTTCCAGGTGTGCTTCGTGCTGAAGAAATAAAGGCCACCACCAGGATAACCACCCATATATCTGGTCGTTCTTGTTCAGTACACGCATTGTCAAGTCTCTGCTCAACGACCATAACCCCATTAAACAGCCAAAATGGTTCTCATTTGCCCCATATCTTTCTCCAAGCCAGGTTAACTCATCCAGAATAATGAACACTTCTTGAATGCTTCCTTGATATTCTCCCGCCATCCCTTCCTTCATTGGCCATACCTTTATGTCAGCGAAAGCGTTTGTGATGTATGCAACCCAACTATGGTAGCATGAGTCACATACACCGCGATTGTAAGTGTCATAGGGCCCAGGACCTTTCAAATGTTCAGGCTTCTGGTTTCTCAGAGAGGCGTTGAAGAATTCTTCCTTACAGACAGAGAACAATTCTTCAAGAAAGGATTGACGTGCACGAACTATGCCGACTAAACGAATCCCAATCATTAGCAACTTCTCAGTTCAGTATCGTGTTCTCAATCACTTACCCATCAACCCATCTGGAACTAGAATTGAATTCTGGAAAGGATCTGATTCAGGCGACCGAAGGAGACATACAAGTTCTTCTGCAAAGTTAATGAAACCACAGTCCTTCCATATCCAAGTTATGAAAATATATGCTTCATATTCTTCGAGTTTATGCCACTCTAAAGAATGAACTAATTCAATGTGAAGAGATCTCCATGGGGGCAAATTGTCTCTCATCCATCTCTTTGTCCAAGGGGCGTACAGCTTTGCACAATCATATTCATCGCACAGCATCCCAATGCCTATCAACTCATCAAGACTGGAGCACTCAGGGACTTTATCAAACTGGTAGTGGGCAATCTGAAATAGCAGCAGGAGAATGTCACTATCGTCCTCAGTGAAGTCCAAATCTGGAACCGGTGCTCTGCAATCGCAAGTAGCTTGGTCGTTCTTGGTGTGGGCTTTGATATCCTCATCTTGGGTGTCTTTGTTCCGTTGTGTGCAGCTAACTTGTCCGTCATCATCGTTTGAAGGGCTGTTGTTGTTCGTACTCTTATTACTCCAATTCTCCTCATTTGCGTTCTTGTCATTCTCATTCTTTGGGAGACGTAGAAATGGCGGGAAGAGAAATTTTCTCCATACAGGGCTTGCAAGAGCCATAAGCTTACTGTAAACCTTTCCCTTGAATTTCTGGCCGTCAAGCGTAATTATGACGTTGACGTCACCTTGAGGAAAGGTAAAAAGTTCTGATAGGGGTATTGTATCCATAGTTATGGAGGCGTTCTTCACCGTTGGTTCAAGTGGATTTCCGTTCATCAGATTCAAGGGTCGGCGATCGTTGTTTTTGCCAAATTTCAGAGGTGTGTTTGACGGGATGTATTGAAAATAGGCCATGGAAGTTGGCATTCCATTCAACTAGCCAGGCAAGAGAGTCTAAGCCTCGCTGTACTAGATACATATTTCCTGGGGCTTAGGCCACTATCACGTGCTATTGAATTCACGCATACAAGCTTAACAGAATGTGATATGATACTCGTTAGGCCCATTGCGTTTGTCTAGTTAGGGTGGAGAGTAAGTAAAATTTACAGGCTAGGGGTTGTTTAAGAGTATGAAACTACGGCCACAAACGAGAGGTGAATATTACAAGTACATAATTTGTATATTTACTAATACTCAGGTTCACGTAGGAGGTAGAGGATATATTATTTGGGTTAAATAGCCCCTAGGGTACTTATAAGGCTATTTATACCTTAATAAGTAGAGCCTAGGCTACTAGATAAAGGCTATACTTAAATAATATATATAATTTATATATATATATTTATTTATTTATTTCTGTTTAACGTCCGGCGGACACTAATACCTAAAGGCTAGCTCCTAGGTAATTCCTAGATAGGACAAAGGACGCTAGGAGGGAGAATCCCCCCTAGGCTACAGGGGTCGCAAATAGGAGAGCCTATCTGCTAGTGACAGTTTAAAGAGAGACCCCACTTCCGGGGAAAATCCTATATATAGTTACAAGGGAGATCAGTAGTAGACAAAGGAAAAAAGATAAAGTTTAAGTCTATAAAACTACTAAAGGTATTATTAACTAGTAAAGAGCTAACTCTAAATAAGTACTAAGGACTAGAGTACTTTTATAGTATATTAACTAATATAGGAGCTATAATATATAACTTCGTAGAATATAATTAATATAAGGTATATAATACTATCTATACTTTACTACTTAAACTAAGTTCGATTACTATTTAGTTTAGTATTAGAAAGTCTACTACGCTAGGTATTATAATAATAGATACTCCTTTAGGTTAAATTAACTTTAATATCTTTAGAATTAAACTACTATTTATATTATACTTATAGGAGTTAGATAAATATAAAGCTATATTTTATAACTTAGAAAATATAATTATATATAAAAATAAAAAGATTCTTATTATATATTAATTAGGATACTCTTTTATAGTATATAAATAGGCTTTATATAACTTTATAGAGTAATATTTAAGAATACTAATAGAAACTAAATTATAATAACTCTATAACCCTAAGCGATTTAGTTACCTATCTATTTCTTAATTATAGTAAGTTCTAGAATAAGCTAGCTATAAGGTTAATTTAAATATACTTATAAAATTAATAAAGTTTTATAAGTACTACTAGAAGTATAGATAATTATAATATAGATTATATTTTAATTTAAAGGAGAATAAGGATTTTAATTATATTATTTATATAAATATCTTTTTTATATTAAGTAAGCTAGTTCTTTATATAATTAATAAAGCTATAGAATAGAATACTATATATTAGCTAAAAAATATATTAGTAAAGTATACCTAGGAGATAGTAAGTAAATATTAGATTTATATACTCCTAAGATTTATAAATATACTTATTACTAATATTGTAACGGTTCTGACCGTCACGTGCTATCTCAGCCTTGACTAGCGTGGCTTGGCATCACACCTTGTATTTAGACTCGAGCTCCCTCGAGCTCTCCTCTTCTCTTTAGCTTAGAATCTTCGAATAGATAGTTCTACGATTCCATAACCTACCTACACCTTGGACGCTCACGGGCAACATATCGTACGTGTCGTTACAAATATAAGTAAGAACTTTACTTCTAAGAAGTTTACTTTATATATAAATACTCTTAGTATTAAAGTTAAAGCTATTCTTATTAAAGTATATAATTTAATTAGACTAATTAAATAGTATTATAGCCTACTTTTATATATTATAATATTTTAATTAAGGAGATCCTAGATTTACTTAAGAATATTATATTATAAATAGTAGTAAAAGCTTTAAATAATACTATTAGACCTAATAGACTTATACTAACTCTACTAGTTTTTAGGGTATATCTAAAGATAGTAGACTATAATATACTATTAACTATAGTTACTTAGCGATCCGCTATACTTATAAAGGTAATAATAGAGGTATATAAGATTAAGATAAAATAATAGGTTAAAGAGGTACTTGTCACGGAGTTAGAGGAACTAGGGTCAGATCACGTGTAGCACGGCACGTGCGTGCCGCTGGCATTATGTATATAAGCTCCTGTTCCTCTGGAACTCTCTTCTCTCCTTACTTAGTTGTTCGCTCTTTATAGCAGTGTTCGGTTTAACTTAGTATCTATTATAGCAAGCAGTGGTTCACTCTACACGTTCATAGTACTTAATACTAGAAATAGACTTATAAATATAGTTAAGGATTTACCTCTTAGTTTATTGAATTGAATTGAATTTATTTAACGTCCGGCGAATACAGCAAGCCTTCGTGTAGCTAGGTTCTAAACATCCCTTAGTAGGGCAAAGGACGCTAGGGGGGTACCCTAGAGGTCAAGGAGGGTAGAATGGGAGACTATTCTACAAATATCAGGCTAAAGAGAGAGCCCGCTTCTGGACTAACTCTTATATATAAACAGGAAGTATTAAAGGATAAAAACAAAGGAAAGAAATTAAGGCTAGTCCGAGTTCGGCCTATTAGGGCAGATCTTAGAGTAGAAGTTGGATTTGTAGAAAAGTTCTCGAAAGAGCTTCTCTAAAAAAGGTCCAAAGAGAAGACAAGGGTCACGTTTAGCCTTAGCTATAAGTTTAGGGGCTCTTCGCTTGACTATTCGGCAAAACAGAATATGAAATCGCGACTTCTCCTTTCTACAGGAACAATCGCTAGCCTCGAGAAGAGAATCTAGGTGGCGGAACCGGGTATGGTAGTCTGTAAAGTCCCCGTGCCCTGTTCTAGCCGCGATTAGACGACCTAGGACCTCCCTAGGGAGTTTAAGCGAGCGGGGTTTCGGGGCCCACGTCGTAAGGCCTAGGAGCCTATATATAGGGGGTAGAGTTGTTAACCAAAGCTCATTTGCTAGCTTTATACTCTCGTTCCTTACGTTCCTTCTTAGCGAGGCTATATAGAGAGGGGAAGCTGAATCCGGGCTAGTACGTGTAGCTACTCTAGCTGCTTTATCCGCAATTTCGTTTCCGGAAATCCCGATATAGCTAGGGCACTATCTAATAGCTACCTTGCCAGGGTAGGTCTATACAAGGGCGTGGACTTTGTTAAAGACCCCTTGTGAAGTACCAGTAGTACGGTGCGTAAGTTGAAGAGTAGCTTCTAGGTTGTCGAGACAGATCCAACAGCGTTGCGTTTAGGGCCAGAAAGGCGTACTTATAGCGAGTTCAAGGCCGAGCAGGGCTGCTCTAGCCTCGGCGTCGTAGATCTCGAGGGTCTTACTAAACGAGAAGGACTTCGTGTTAAGAACAAGGCCCCCTCTTGTAAGGCAGACCCCCCCGCCTATACTACCGCCGTCGAGTCTAGAGCCGTCGGTATAGACTACTAGGTCAGTAGGCGAGACTGTACTTAGAAAGTCTAGGAACCGTTCCTTATATAGGTCTTTGTCTCCCTTAGGAGTAGGTCCGCCTACTTCGAGTAAGCGTACGTCCCGGTCGAATCCTCGGGACCACGGGGGGTCCTGAATCGGATCTATGGTCTCGGAAGTAGGTAAAACTCTTTTGTTTCTATAAAAGAGCCTAGACTTAGGGCAGGGACTATTAGAGCAGCGCCGAAGTAGGTGATCAGGGTCCAGCCGGCGAACCCTAGCCTCTAGAGCTTCGCTGCGGCTATTAAGCGCAATGTCAGGTGTAAGAAGTCTAGACTCTAAGAGAAGCACTGAGACAGGGGTAGTCTTATAAACTAGGAGGACTACTCTAGCGCATTTGTTGACGACAAGTTATAGTAGGTCTAGGTAACCCTTGATTCGGTTCCTAACTAGTTTATTACCACTAGTGCGAGAACGGCCGGGGAACCACGTCTCGCTACCGTAATAGGCGATAGAGAGAGCACAAGCAGTAACTGCCTGCTTAAGTAAGTAGGGTAAGGAGCCACGGATCGTGTTTGTAGTACTCTTAAGTGCCTGCGTGACTAAAGTAGCTTTACAGGCCATCCTTTTAACATGTCCGAGGAAGGAGAGCCTAGGGTCGAAGAAGACACCAAGCTACCTAAGCTCTTTAGTTGGGTATATAGCCTTATTACCGACAATTATAGGAGGAGGTTGTCTAATTCCTCTCCTACTCTGTTTTCTCTTTCGAGAGAAGTGGATAAGTTCAGACTTGTCACTATCGAAGGTAATCCCTTCCTCTGTTCCCCATTGTAGTAGGTAGGAGACTTGCTCGGCTAGAGTTGTTACGTTCTCTACCTTACTTGTGCTTATAGCAAGGAGAGCCACGTCATCCGCGTAGCCGTACCTACGTAGGACAGGTAGAGAGCCTAGGCTAGAGGAGAAGAGGGGCTGGATATAGAGTATAAAGAGGATAGGAGAGATTAGTGATCCCTGCGGTAGCCCACACTTAAGCGGGGTATTAATCCTAACTTCCCCGTCGAGCTTAATCCGGACAGACCTTTCAGAGAGGAAAGAGGTAACCCAGGAGACAAAGTAGTTAGGCTAGCCTTGCTTACGAAGCCTCTTAATAAGCCTACCCGGAAGAACCGCGTCGAAGGCCCCCTTAATATTAAGCGTTAGAAGAGAGGCCTCTAGTTTAGCGCTAAGAGCTTCTTCTATGTCATGGGTAAGACAGGTAGTGAGGTCGGTAGCAGCCCGAAGAGGGAGGGCTCCAAACTGGTTAGGGCTAAGAACCTTGCTTTTAATACTAATCTAAGAAGCTCGCTTAGCGAGGAGCCGTTCTAGACCTTTCCCAAGGACCGAAAGGAGAGATATAGGCCGGTATGCTCTAGGCGAGGACTTGTCCTTCTTATTTGGCTTTAGGATAATAGCTATAATAGTAGAGCGGAAGCACTTTAGATAGTAGCCAGAGTTAGTATAGCCTCTGAATAATAGGAAGATAAGATAGTGGATTCGGGGCCATGCGACTTTAAAGAGCCCTGTGACAAGCTCGTCCTAGCCAGGGGCAGTAGATGCTTTACCGAGAATCGAGTCCTTAACTTCTAGAGGGGTAATCAGTGCCCATGGTAGCACACACGTTAGGACAGTAGGGGTCGACGAGGGAATATCTCCAACCTCAGCCTTGTTTGTCAGTAGCTCTTAAACTAGGATTCTTTGTTTCTCTTCTGTCGAGTATCTAGTCTGCCTAGCAGAGTCCCTTAAAGGGGGGGACTTATAGTCCCCTATACTCTAGTGCTATTTGCAGATCTTAAATACGTCCTTTGCCTCGGTAGCCTTGTTAATTAGGCCACGGAAGTGACTTGCTTTTACACGTCTTATCTCTTTGCGTAGCGACTTACGTAGCTTTAGAACAGTAGGGCTTCTACCTAGTCTTCGAGCTTCGCGGATCTGTGAGGTAAGAGCTCAACACTCTATATTCCACCAGGGGTGCCCAAAGCCGTGGCCAAGGCCTCGCTTAGCACTACTTCGGTACGCTCCTTAAAGCGCTTCTATAATATAGAGGGCAAGAGAGTCGAGATCCTCGTAGGCCGGGGCCTCCGGGAGCTCGTAGAGCTAGTTATAGTCAAGGCGAGTTTCAAGGGCTGAAAGGAAGGCTTCCTAGTCAAGGGACCTAAATCGTAGAGGGGGGTCCTTAGTAGCCTGCCCTCCAAGCCAGGGGATCCGAGTAAGAAGTGAGCGGTGGTCCAAGCTACATTCGAATCTTAGATCAGCCTCTGTAGAGGCACCCCTTTGTAGGAGCCCGCTAGAGCAAAAGGCGAGGTCGAGGGTGTTCCCCTGGTTATGTGTTTGTATACTAGGAGGGGTAAGTAGTTGAAGGCCCTTATTCTCAAGCCAGGAGGTTAGGAGGGGTACTTGTGGGCACTCTATACCTCGGTAGTCAGGTTGCCAGAGCTCGCTCTTTAGGTTAAAGTTACTAGTAATAAGAAGGTTCCTTATATATATAATCCGAGACTATAGAACAAGCGAGAGAGCCTCTCTAGCTCCTTGTGAGCCAGGGGGAGCGTTATATATGTTTAGAATACCGAGTAGGGGTCCCTAAAGGGTAGTGACTTCTAAGTAAACCAGGTCACGGCTAGGGGAACTCGAGGGAGAGAGCTAATTCGCTAGTATTCCGGCCCCCTTTCTAACAAAGGTTAGAGCTCGAGGGGGGGCGAT